>CACRXP010000108.1:445511-472349 GCA_902702965.1 Spirometra erinaceieuropaei | reverse complement strand
GATCTGCTGCTCACGCACTACGACCCGACGCTGCCGATCGTTGTTGCTGCAGATGCTTCCAACCACGGAGTTGGTGCCGTCATCTCACATACTTTTCCTGATGGGTCTGAAAAGGCGATCATGCATGCATCTCGCACGCTAATCCCTGCGGAGGAGAACTACGGGCAAATAGAGAAATAGGCTCTAGCCCTCGTGTTTGCCGTCAAGAAATTTCATAAACTGTTGTACGGTCGCCACTTCACGTTGTTGACGGATCACAAACCATTGCTGTCAGTCTTCGGTTCGAAGAAAGGCATTCCGATCTACTCAACCAGCCGACTTCAGCGATGGGCAACCATCCTTCTGGGCTACAATTTCGACATTCGCTTCTGTCGTACTACAGACTTTGGTCAGGCTGACGCCCTTTCTCGCCTCATCAGCAATCAACAGGAACCGGAGGAAGATACCGTGATTGCAGCTATTTCGATTGAGGACGATGTGCGCCGTCAGCTATCAGACGCCATACGAGGTATCCCCGTCACTGCCGCGGACATCCGACGTGCTACTGAACAGGATCCCGTCCTCCGTCAGGCCATCACCTACGTGCAGACCTGCTGGCCAACCACTGCTCTCGCTGGCGATATTCACCAGCTCTTCCTCCGCCGAGCATCGCTATCTGTGGTTGACTCCTGCCTCATGTTTGCGGACCGTGTGGTGATCCCTTCTTCCCTCCGACCCACTGTACTACGCCAGTTCCGTTCGGCTCATCCTGGTACCAGCCGAATGAAGTTTATTGCTCGCAGTTTTGCCTACTGGCCGGATATCGACGGCGGCATCGACGACCTGGTTCGACGCTGTTCTCGATGTCAGCAAGCTGCCAAGATGCCGCTTCGTCAGCCTCCAATACCCTGGCAATCTCCGGAGAGGCCTTGGTCACGCGTGCACATCGACTTCGCTGGCTCACTTAACGGAGTCTCCTACCTAATCTTGGTTGACGCCTACTCGAAGTGGCCCGAGATTGCTCCGCTGAATCCAGCGACCGCATCTGCCACTATCGCCTTCCTACGACGCACTTTTAGCCAACATGGCTTACCGGAAGTCCTGGTTTCAGATAATGGCTCTCAGTTTACATCATCGACATTTGAGGATTTCTGCCGCCAGCACAACATCCAGCATCTTCGCTCGCCGCCCTACCATCCTCAGTCTAACGGTCAGGCGGAGCGTTTTGTCGACACGTTTAAGAGTGCCCTTTTGAATGCTCGTGGGGAGGGAACCACGAACGAGATAGTCCGGGCGTTCCTATTTTCCTACAGGACAACACCGAACCCGGCGTCCCCTGGTGGCGTTTCTCCTGCCGAAGCGTTGATGGGCCGAAAACTGCGTACAACGTTTCATGCCCTCGTTCCTACCGGTGCGCAGCCCGCGCAGACTTCTCCAGTCTCTCGCAGCAAACTCTTTATCGCAACACCTGACTTCGTTCATGATTATCGAGCGGATTTCCCAGATTGGATTGAAGCAACCGTAGTAGCGCACAGCGGCAATATGTTGTTTGACGTTGACGTTGGAGCTGACATCGGGGTTCGTCACCACAACCAGATTCGACGGCGACATTGCAGTAACACAACTGGGCTCGATCCGGCGCCGTCACTCTCTTTTGACATCCTACTGAATTTCCTTCGCCATTCCGGCAGATCGGTCGGTTCACGAACCCACTGCTGCTCCTTCTTCGGATGTACCACCTTCGGTATCAGTCACTGCCCCCGGGTCTCCGGACCACAAACCACGACTAAGACGCCGGACCAACCGCGTGCGCCGATCAACACTGCCGATGAAGACCAATCCACGCCAAAAGCGGTATTGACCCACTGGGAGGGGAGGTGTTGGGAGTGCCTACACTTCCAAAAACAAGAGCAAACCAATCACTGGAGATCACGGGCGTTTGCTCTCTCTCTACAGCGCTGTCATCTCAATCAGGCGCCTTCCCATTGGCTACTCCCCTCTTCCCGAAGGTCATTGGACCGACTGCCGGCGAACCACAGTAGCGTGTTATAAATATGCGTCACCCTTAGCTAGTCGCGACTTTCAGTGTTTTCCTAATACACCTTCCGTGGCCAGCCGTGTTTTCTTTATCTGCTGCTTTGGTATTCGGGACCAGGGTCGAGTGCATATACGCTCTACGGGATTTCACGTACCAGGCGGGGCATAACAATAAAGACGCGTCGGGAATTCGAGAAGAAATTGCTACAAAAAGCAACGCAGAACCCAAAATTACTCTACAGTTACCTCCGACGAAGTACAAGGAACAGGCATCAAATCCCCTTAATAGGGACTACTGATGGCGTTAAGATTGCTGATAGTAGGGATAAAGCTGCGTATTTTTCACAGTTCTTCCAATCAGTCTACACAAACGAGGCACTTTCCTTCCTCCCTCCACAGAAGAACTGCCGAACCCAAGTGCAAATGATATACTCTTCTCAGAAGGCATTGTCCGAAGAGAATTAGAGGCATTGAACGAATCGAAATCGCCAGGATCTGACGAGATTCCACCAAAGCTTCTCAAGGAACTTGCTAGTGAGCTTTCTGTGCCATCGTCGATGTTCTTTCAAAAGTAGTGACACTGGAACACTTCCTATCGATTGGAAGCTGGCGCATGTTACTCCGCTATACAAAGGAGGTAGCAGGGCAGCGACGACAAATTACAGGCCCATAAGCTTGACATGCACTCTATGCAAAGTCATGTAAAGGATCATAAAGAGTGAACTGATGCAATTTCTGGAAGTTCATGGCCTGCTATCGAAATGCCAACATGGGTTCCGGAAAGGAAGTTCCTGTACGACCAACTTGTTGCAACCTCTCTAGTGCTGGACCCGATCTCTCGACGACAGGCACGCGGTCCACATAGCTGTCATTGACTTTTAGAAGGCGTTTGACACCGTGCCATACCAAAGGCTGGTACATAAACTGAAAAATAGGGATCGGCGGCAGGCTCCTCAAATGGATGCAAAACTTCCTACTGGATCGACAGCAGGTTGTGTGCATCGGTCAAGGGAAATCAGATCCTGCTGTCGTCCGGGGTCACTCTTTTTAACTGCGCACTCAGCAGGCAAGGCTGGATGTGCGGAAGTTCTCCTTCTCTGTTCGAGTGGTCAAACCATGGAATGCCCTTCCCGCAGATGTTGTGATGTCACCATCTTTACAAAGTTTTAAAAAGAATCTTAACATATTTATCTTCCGAAATGGGCAAGAGCGATGAGAAGTTGAGCTCACCCCTGTAACTCGTTCTCATTTTGTCCTACCATTATGGGCGTGTTTGAACTATTTCATCCCAGAACATTTATTTGTATACCACACATTTGTTACGTTACAAATAGGGTACTCAAAGGCTTACACCTATTTCCCTCAGTAAACTGAACTGAACTGGATGTATTACCAAGGCAACGCAGAATCCTAAGTATCTCTACGGCTACCTTCTATGACGTACGTGAAGCGTAGATCCTATCCCAATACTGCTCGCAACAGACAGAGGACTGACTTCATCTCATAGTTTTTAAGCGAGTCTAAATAAGCTAATCCAGTTTTTCTTTCGACCTCAGAAAACCTGCCGACCCCAATCACAGCCAACATCCACGATTCGGAAGATCGCATACTAGGGGGATTATGGGCACTAAGTGATTCCGAAATTTCAGCACGTAGCGAGCTTCCATCTAGGGTTCTCAGTTAACTTGCTAGTGGGTCAGTGTTCTTGAATTTTAATGAGTACCTTTATCCAATATTTTTTGGACATTTGTAAGCTCATGCCTGAGGCATGTTATACAAGCGTGGAGATCCTGGGTAATCCAAGACCCAACGTGTCTCGAGGGATTTCAAAGAGGTGTCACCGAAATGGCTAAGGACCGAGGTAAATGGTCTTATGCAACTCGTTCAGATAGCTTAACCTCTGTCATTTGAGGTATAGGAGAATGTGTGTAGATCCCTCAAGGATGTTCAACACAGTGAACGGATTGGATTGCAACTTGGTCTTCAGTCATTTCTCTGACTCCGCAACCGGAACCGAACTCTTAGATTATCATTAAAAGCGGGTGTTGAGTAGACGGGGCTGGATGTACGAAAGTTCTCTCTGTCATGGTATTTAAGCCTTGGAATGTCCTTGTATCACTTGTGATGTCGACATCATTGGGAGGCTCCAAGGAGAACTTTAACAGCTTTACGTCTCAATGTGGGCCTGAAAGTTCAGAGGTTATACACCTTTCTTTAGATTCTTGTACAAGCTGCCGTGCTCCTTGTCTGATCTTCTCCAATGTACCTAGTCGCACTGTAAAAAATTCAGCACTTCACTATACAAAGGAAGTTAAAATCGGAGGAAAATAAAACTGAGAGTTTACAGATGGAGTAGTTGAGTGAAGTAATAA
Organism: Spirometra erinaceieuropaei; assembly: GCA_902702965.1. Classification (NCBI taxonomy): domain Eukaryota; kingdom Metazoa; phylum Platyhelminthes; class Cestoda; order Diphyllobothriidea; family Diphyllobothriidae; genus Spirometra; species Spirometra erinaceieuropaei. Next base: position 467,961 of record CACRXP010000108.1, on the reverse strand, counting down.
CCAAGGAAAAGTTACGAACGTTCCATGCATGACTTACGACTTAGTGTTCGCAAGTCCCGGAAGACTTGAAACGACATCAATGCGGAAAAAGGACAAGGTATAGCTTTCAGCATTCTGGCCCATAAGGAGTATAAGTTTAGTTAACTGACATTTGTCCAGATAAGAGGTCTGCAGATGTGACTGATTAACCTGTGCTATAAAATAAGCCTGAGAATTTACGAAAGGATTGATTTGTACGGGGAAACAAAAATGAGTCACAGACATTAAAAATGAGAAATACGAACCCTATTAATTCTCGATTTCAGTTTAGGTTTTCAAAAATGATTACTAAATGAATTTTCAAATCAGGATACCCTTAGTCTTAATTTTTCCGAGATAAGAAGAAACAGATCCTTACCTGCGATCATCTCTGATGATGGGTTCGAGAGAGAATCCAAAACGTCAGGTTAATGTGGTTATTGTCCCAATGATCGCATCTGCATTTTTGATAAAAAGAAACATTTGAACTACTAAAATCCAGGCCTTTGATAGGAGTATATTCAGCCGTGGGGAATCTTGAGATATTCAGACCTAGGGTATTTTATCAGACCGAAATATATAACTACGAGTGAAGACAAGTCCTATGTCACTTTGACCATCACCAAGAAAGAGCAGCCAAACTTGTTTAAGTTTGCTTTAAGCTACCCTGAGCTGCAATATTAGGGAATGAATGCATACTGGCCTAACTGCGGTATGAATAGTAACAAGAAGAATGGGATTGATGCAAGTTCACAGGTGTTTTCGGAATGAAGTTACGTCATGGGTTAAAATTAGTCAAAACCTCATGATTTGGGCAAGTAATTAGTTGGGTTATGGAGAACAGGTGTTTGATCAGTAAGGTTAACCGACAGAAAAACTGCAGCCTCCAGGATTAGGGAGGCGCAAGGTAGGAACCGTTGAGTACGAGTGCAACAGTAAGTAGTATCACACATTCCGTTTCATGGAGTAGAGGCAGTGGGTCGAGCCGTGATATTGAGGGGTAAACGGCTGTTCGTCGCTGGTTGAAGGATTCACGTGATGGGTGACAGGCAGCAGAGTCAACAGCGTTTGAAATTTTCGACCTCGGGGATTTCCCTTTTGTCGGGATCTCTATCTACTGGACGTCTTTACTGCTGGTGGGTGTTAAGAATCCGATTCGTCTTTGCGACAGATCCATCCTTGCAAATCTACACCAAGACTTGTGTGGGATAACTTATCTCCGTCCAGTCGCCTCTCTGCAAGAACACCGAGAAATCTTCAAAATCTATGGAAGGCTGAGTCGTTTGCCTCATGTCTTTGATCTGGTTGAAAATTCGTCTCATACCTTTAAGAATACGGTTTGAAACTTGTATTCTCAGTAATTTTGGTTGGAGAAGTGCCCTCAAAACGCCATGTAATGTCCGGCCCAGGCCGGAGTCGAACGCGGACCGTCCATCGGCCAGAAAACCCTCATTACCACTAGGCCAGCGACTTGCGCCAGCCTAGGTAAAACAAACGGTAGATAATGAAACACACATGAAACTAATGACTGTAGTGTTGGACGTTCTGCTGTCAGACCAATACCCATCAAACGGGCAAGAAGTCTAGTGACGTTGGGAGTTGTCACATACGACGACGAAATCTGTACCACATGTTTCGGGCTCATCCATAAATTTTTGAAAACGGAGGGGGATTTAGTCAGTCAGTCAGTCAGTGTATTTGAGGGAAATAGGTTTACGCCTTTGAACTCCCTATTTGTACATAAAAAGTCGATAAACAAGCAAGAATGTGAAGAAATTACATCATTAAGTGAATGCATACATTGATTCACATATGTCACTAGTCACATGGTTAAAAAGTCGCATAGTCCGCTTGTTGCTGCAGCATATATCTGTCAAGGCGACATTTAAATGCCTCCACAGATTGAGACATAACAACCGTCTCGGGCAGGTTATTCCACGGTTCCACGACACGGTTGGAGAAGAAATATTTTCTCACATTCAGTCTACCCTGTGGCACACGTAGCTTGAAGGGATGTCCCCGTAGGTGAGTTGTGGTGGCGAGTTGGAAAAAGTCATCGCACCGAAGGGGACAATCCAAGCCGCGCACGATACGGAAAGTTTGTATCATGTCTCCGCGCAACTGCCTATAACTCAGAGGATAGAGATTAAGGTTAGTTAAGCGGATCTCGTATGGCAGTGCACTTTGATCTCTTACTAATTTTGTGGCTCGCCTCTGCACCCTTTCGAGCAGATCGTAATCCTGGTGCGTCCACGGTCTCCAGGCCTGAATTGCATATTCGAGATGGGGCCTTATAAACGTGCCGAAGACTTTGGTGAAGCAGTCTTCATCGAAAACTACGAATGCCCGCTTGATGGCATATAGCATTGACGTTGCGGCCTTGGCCGCCCTACAGCATTGCGTAGAAGGCTTTAGGCTGTCTGCAACCCAAACTCCGAGATCTTTCTGAGTTTCTGCTTCTCGGAGTGGCATTCCGTTCAGATGGTATTGCCGCGTACTAGGGGTCTGATTTCCGAGGCGCAGAATGGTGCATTTGTTCAAATTGAAGGACAAGAGCCATCTGAGGGACCACTCGTCCAACCGACAAAGATTTTCTTGGAAGTTGGTCTCATCGGCAGCATTCTGGATGACTTTCCAGATTTTTATGTCATCCGCAAACATGGCACAATCACAGTCCAACCCATCTACGCAATCATTGATGAACAAGAGAAAGAGAGTTGGTCCGAGCACCGAGCCTTGTGGGACCCCACTCTCTATGAATGTGCACCTTGATTGCTGTTGTTCTACGCAGACAATTTGGGAGCGGCCGAAAAGGAAATTTTCGATCCATTTGAGAAGTTTGCCACCGATGCCCATAATTCTCAACTTGTGTAGGAGACGCTGGTGCGGAACACTGTCAAACGCCTTCCGAAAATCAATATAGGCAACATGCACGGTGTGTTTTGCGTCCAGTGCTCGTGTCCAACTTTGCAATGTGTATAGCAAGTTCGTAACACATGATCTTCCCCTACGGAAACCATATTGTGTATTGGACAAGAGGTTGTGGGATTCCAAGTAAGCCATCAACTCCTTTTAAAGGTCTAAAAATGGAGGTCGAAAAGTAAAGGATGCTTATTCACCACTCACGTGAAGAGAAGAATCCGACGAATTCGGCAATCCAGAATACGAAAAAAAACATTTGCTACCACGGCTTATTTCGCCATACAAAACGCTGAAACCGGGGACGGTTTGTCCAAGGAACTAGACGTAGTTGAGTGCCAGTTTCTAAGGCGAGAAAAAGGAAAGCCAAAGCAAAGTCAGAGAACAAATAAACACCCAGGAAACCAACACGCACCTCTTCAAGGTCCAAAAAAACTAAGGCCGCTTACATACAGGCAGACCAGCTGAGGAAGACGGCCAGAACGCCCACGAAGTACCGCCGGAGGCTCTCAGTTATGTCGAACAACGAAGATGTAGGAACGTCTTGTGGACCGAAACCAAGCCAGAATATTCAAGAGGAGGCTTCGAACGAAACTGAGGTTGGCTTTTTCGACGAGCAACATGGAAACACAGAAGGAAGTGTTATCGAGACGAAGATAAATGAATCGTACTCGGATCTCAGTTTTGCTAGCCCAATAGCCAGTTCATCCGGAGCCAGCTAAACAAGTAAACTGCAAAAGATGTTCGGTCAGTCAAAAGATGTGCGACAAAAACAGGCGCTTGATTCAGTCGCAAGCAAAATGCACTCATGAAAGGAGTACACGAATCAAAAGCAACCATTCCAAGGGAGAGAGTTAACCACGACTTAGACCTCCTTCAAGTGTATGCGGAAGCTTTGTTAAGGGACGCAGAGTCACTTAATGTTCTCAACGCATGCCGAGTAGGGAAGACTCAGTAAGCGGCCGGTTCCAATGCCCGGCCTCGATCCCTAAAGTCATTTTGGGACCAAAGCACAGGCACAGCTCCTGTTACAGTGAAAATCATCTCTGTGGGGCCAGCATCCCAAAGTTTTTTCAGTGGGATTACGAGCCAAAAGAATGAATGCAAATGCGAGAGTTGATGACGAAACTGGAAAGACGGAGAATCAGCGGCGAAACATACCTACAAATCAAGAACGGACAAATAATTCAGGTCAAAAGGACATTTATCTGGCCGAAGGCCGTCATTCTGACAGCCTAGCTAATGCTAAGGTGCCAGCTTTTGGGGCTGTGAGCACCAGTGATCACTGTCTAGAAATCTGCTACACCAGCTGTCAGAGTCTCCTCAACGAGCTAGATTAATTCAAATTACTAGTCTCTGAACAGAAGCCTCAAATAATTGTCCTAACAGAGACATGGTTGACTGAGGAAGCAAGTAGCAGCAAAATCGCCGATATGGAATTACTTAGTGCACTGGAGTTGTTCTGTAAGCAGAAGAACTTGCTACTTCTGGGTGACTTCAACGCTCCAGGAATAGACTGGAACATTCCCCTTACAAACGCCCCGTCCACGTCATGTGACCACAAGCTACTACAACTCTCCCTGAATGAATACCTCATTCAAAACATTAAATTCGGAACAAGACTGAGAGAAGGACAACGATCTAACTGTTTAGATATCGTTTTCAGTAAATAAGAAGGACTCATAAGGGAAGTGAATCCACAACCTCCACTCTGTTTAAGCGATCATATTGCTTTTACCTGCGTGTGCTCTCTCCTATCCAACCAACAACCAAAAATCAAGAGGCGCAGAAATATTTGGAAGGGTGACTTGAACGCAATGAGACGCACTCTTTTGGAGGAAACCTGGTTGGTCAACACAGAAGATTCAGACGAATTCTGACAGTACTTTCGCGGGATTATAGAGCGTCTAATTGATTCCCATTGTCAAATAAAAATAACAAGACAATGTTCGCAACCGCCGTGGGTCAATCCGACGACAAAAAAGACCATGAAGAAGAAACAGAGACTTTGGAAAAAGTATTTGCAACTTCGAGATCCAAGTTCATTCGCCGAATATAAGGATCAGCGCAATAAATGCCGCAAACAAATACGGGTTGCTAGAACTTCTTTCGAGCGCCGACTGATAGCAGAATCCATTACATGTCCCAAGAAGTTTTACGGGTACATCCGCAGTAGGAGGAAACATAGGGACGAAATTGTGCGTCTAAAGGATAGCCTCGGAAACTTATGAGTTGAAGGGCTACAGAAAGTGCAATTGCTATCTCAGTTTTTTAACCGGTTTTTACGGAGGTGTCTTCAGAAGACAACCAGGAGTCTGGAATGGACCGAGACAGCCGGGAGCTTCAAATGCGCCAAGATACTGTGTCCTTTAAACGGTTGCCTTTTCCGTCGAAGAAGACGTGTCCTCAGTCAAATGAAGCCATATAAGTCTCCTGAACCCGACGGAATTCCTGGGCTGATACTTAAGGTGCTATCAACGGAGCTGTCAAAGCCTCTTTCGAAACTCTTTGAGCTGCCAATGAGAACAGGGAGGTTGCCCGCACAGTGGAAGACAGTTGACCTTGTTTCCTTACATAAGGGAAGCGGCACGATGGTAGCAAGCAGCTTTAGGCCTACTAGCTTAACTCACCTCTCATGCGAAACGATGGAAGCTCTAGTAACGTGTGCTATATAGCAGTTTTGTGAAGAAAATAACATCTTGCAGGGTTTTTAACATAGCTTCCGGTGAGGACGTTCCTGCCTCCCAAATCTGCCAGCTTGTCTGGACCAGTGCTTTAGAGGAGGGTTTTGAGGTCGATATCGTGTACATTGATTTCCGTAAAGCTTTCGATACTGTTAATCACCACATTCTTCTTTACAAACTGAGCGCCATTGGCATCCGGGGAGATCTTCTGAACTAGATAAGGGCGTTTCTGGTTGATCGGAAACAACGTGTATGTATCCGAGATGATACGTCAGACTGGGTGAACGTGACCAGTGGTGTGCCTCGAGGCTCAGTTTTAGGACCATTGCTCTTCATCCTTTATGTTAATGACAGTCTTCAGGAGCTCGACTGCAGCAAAATAATGTTTGCCGACGGCGTTAAGCTCTGGCAAGTCATTAAGGGACCGAATGATCAGAGATCCTTTCAAGATAATCTGCGCCGACTGCAAGTGTGGTCGGAGAAATAGCTTCTAAATTTCAGCGTGCATAAGTGGGCCGTCCTTCATCTGCGTCCAACCAATTCTCATTCAAATGAGAGCCTAAAGACATATCACCTGAAAGATATATCACCTCCCGCAGAATCTTCACAGAAGGATCTCGGGGTTTGGATACATAACAACCTGAAACCAACACAGCAGTGCAGCAAGGCTGCAAAAACGCCATTGGAGTGCTGCATGCAATCAAAAGGGCTTTCGTTAACAATGACCAAGACCTTTTTAGAAGAGTTAACGCCACCTTCCTCCGGCCCCATTCAGAATATGGCATACAAGCTTGGCGGCTATGGCTAGTAAAGGACCGAGCATGCCTCGAAAGAGTACAGCGTTGTGCAGCAAAGCTGGTAAACGGATTAAAAAGCCAATGCTACATAGAAAGACTGAATTGCCTTAATTTATTCCCTCTGTATTACGGGCAGCAAAGAGGTGATCGTATACTCGTCTACAAGAAATACATGGCTTTGAGCATGGACGTAGATTTGAGGACGTGTTTCAGTGGCACCTTTCACCCAATCTTCCTGGTCAACTGATGAAGTTACGGACAACAAAGTCCTAGCGGAACCTTCGTTCTGAATCTTTCACACAAGGAGTAGTGGAGAAATGGATCGATCTCCCTCAGTCAGTCGTGGAGGCGGCGTCCCCGCAACTCTCCAAGAAGCTCTTGGAGGATAATTTGTGTCCCCTGTTTTCCCTCGACAGTCTGAACGTAAGTTAACTACCCCGCGACCCGCAAATGTTTTCTTTGAGACAATGCTATTCAAATAACTCAAGTTCTGTTTTAATAGCGAATATTTCCATTGCTCGTGCACAGTTATTTCTAAAGAACTCACATGTAATCAATAGGGTTTTCAAAGGCCTCGCCTATTTTTCTTACAAAATAAACTGCAGTACACTGAAGTTATGGAACTAGGCCACCCCCTCTGGATTTTCTCATATCCAATCTTTACAACCGATATCGAGTTGTGCAAATACGAAACATAGTCTCAGAACCATCCCCTATTACCAGTGGAGTACTTCAGGGCACTATCCTAGGCCTCCTTCTATTTCTCATAAATATTCACAACTTATCGTCCATATCAACATCAGCTAAGACGTTTTTATGTGCGGACGACCTGAAACTTCCATATGCACATAACGGGAATACAGTAGCCAATATTCACAGAACAATCGAAGCCGACCTCAGAAAACTCAGCGAACGTTTTAGATCTCCAAGATTATTGCTTAATTTTCTTCGGTATAATGCCCTCAGACGACCGAACGAAACTAGAAGGCATTCAGAGACGTTTTACTAGATCTTTGTCCAGAAGTGGTGGTACCCAGCGTTCATACTTAGAACTATATCATAAATACGATCTTCGACCCCTCTGGATCAGAAGACTCCAAAATGGTCCAAAATGACCTACCTTCGACATGATGTCAGCGCGACCGATATACATGCATTGTCAGAGAAAGTGGAAGCCATTCATCATTTTTATTGTTTGCCTCACGATCGACACCTTCACTGCGTTCTGCGTCTGGCAGGGTCCTGTAGCTGACGGCAATAATTATGATGCCTGGCGTCTTTATTCAAGTCTACGATAAACCAGGTTTAAGAGAGTACTGTGTAGAACACAACCTACTTAAACACGTATAGTAGGCATTATTTGTACGCCGTCAATACTTGGGTGCCTTCACTAGATCCTTACCCCAGTTGTGTCAGCGAGCTGCGCCAGGCTCACTGATCTGCGGCAGTCCGCCTCCTCGTTCGTCGCCTCTTTGTTACACTGCCCTTTTGTCCGACCCACGTTCCTCGTCTATGCATCGCTCGGACCGCGCGAGGCTTGCCACTAGCCCCGCGAGAACTCGAAACCAATAAACGCTTCTCCATTTCTGATTGGCTACAGGCGGACACAGACAGGGAACAACACGCCCGAAGAGGCAGCTTGCGACAGCTTCCAGCTGGGCCTTCTGTGGACTCTTTCTCATCAGTGAAGTTGCCCAACCCAATCTGTCCTCCCTGACTTCTGATTTGGGAATCTTTGTGTTCTTGACTACTGTGAGATCTCGAGCCAGTCTCCTATCATGACAGACCTATGCAACACATTCCACTGAGACACATGGACTTGCGCTCCCCACAAATCTATCGAAGCAGCTGACGCCAAAGTCTCTCTTTCTCTCAGGCTTGACTGTTTTCCATCAGCAAACGCTGTGGCCTTGCTTGTGCTCGCTATCGACGAGGACAGTGGCTCAGGGTACTGTACACAAAAAAACTCCACAATCTGGTGTCTTTAGCTTCATCCTGTTTCTGAAGGCTTGACTTTACTTGTGTTGCACACCAGGGTTCAACCACTACCGTGAGCCGCTACATATCCTCTGCGCCAATGAAACCTTTACCTACCCGAACAGTATAGAGCTTTACTTATAGGATGTCATGCATCTGCGTCCTTTGATTCCGAGTTTAAATCGGTGTTTTCCCCTAATCATGACTTGGATCGATTTTGGCTCCACCTGTTTCAGGCAGCCAAAGTTTACCAAATATGATAAGGATATGATATATAGTCAGTGTAGGTTGATTATGCAAGACTCGATACTGTATAAATGTAAGTAGGCGCTGTTCGGTTGTGTTATTCCACATGTACCAGTCAGGCCCCTTTCTTGGCAGTTCTTTCGTCAGATTTTTCCACCAACAACTGGTTCCCGTGTTAGAAAATCTTTGTTGACAGCATGTGAGTCTGCTGAAAATATTTTATTCTCTTTTGCCTCCCCGGGTAATAGCGCCTGCGTGCTGTCACCCGTCTCCATTTTGGTGGTTTGAGCGACTTTTACTAAAAGGGGGGCCGCAAACACGCGGCTAACTGCGTGCACTGCTTGACATTATGACAGTTCAACCGACGAAGACCACCATGCGCCCTTCAGTAGCGTGGGCGCAGAGACGGCGACTTGCGCGTGAATTGGTTTATGGTGGTAATAGGCTTGCGAGGCATCTACCACACTCGCCCCTGCAAACCCCCTCCCTCCTGGGGCCGGTGTCGAGATGGAGTCAAGATGACGGCAGGTGCGATCGAGGGTAGTGATTGGCAAGGACAGGCAGTCTGTCTGCGCGTGCCGCACACACACCGGACAACGCGAAAAATGTACTTGAATTCCATCGAAACACGCGAAGCCCAAACTGTGTGGGTGTGCCATAAAGGTCACGTTGAGGTGGAACGATTGCGGCCTGACTCCCCGTCCTGAGAGGAGGGCCGAGTTATCCCGCGTCAGTTTGTAGCTTTCCAATCCGCGAATTTTAGCGCACTGTGATGGTATTAGCAGTCTCTTTATCGATCCACGTTGCAGCGGCGCAGCAGGTCACTGTCGACAACCGCTAAAGAACAGGTATGTAGCGGACGACTAAAGAGCGCGCACTCACGTCAATGTGCGCATGCAGAGCGTATTTTCATGAAGTCCTCTCTGAAAGTTATATAATGTGGCGCGCTATATTAGTATAGATCTCGTTTATGGATAGGTTCAGTGGGACTGTAAATCCACCAGTGTGAAAAAGCCCACTTAAGGCATCAGTCTACTGGGCACAGCCATCCAAACGCAGCTCATGCCATCGCCTGTAAGCAGTGTCTGTTCACCAGAGTGAGATCGTGATTAGTGACCGGAAGGATTCCAACTGAAATTCATCACGCGTAGGTGTATAAAGCAACCTCAAACTGCTGATAACATTTACAAGTCAGCCAAAGCGGCCGTCTACTCATGTCACCTTCTCGTCTGCCCCACGCTCCTTGTCAGCTGGCCCTTTGGGCCACGTGTTTCTTGGCTTTGCCAGGGCGGGGCTTGACGCCAATCAACGCCGCATCCCTCGCTGATTGGTTATACAGGTGGACAAAGCCCAGACGCACACACGCGTTCTGCGCCGGGCTAACAACGCCGACGGTGGTCATACGGCTGAAGAGACGACAGTAACGATAGAATTAGGACCCCAGCTTACTTGGGTTAGCTCGTGGACTGTGTCATGCGTTGAATGGCAGTAGAGGGGATTTTACGGGTGGGATAACCCACAGGAAGGAGAGTAAGAGGACACAAAAATAGATAAATTTCTGCAGGAAGTCTTATCGAACGTTGTCATTTGGCAAAGAAAGTGAGCGCGATAATTTAAAAAATGAACAAAAAGCAATGTTCATAAAATAACGGGCTTTGAGCAAACCGCTATTGGTAAGTTTACAATCAGTCAGGAAGGGAAGGAAATTTCGAACAATGGGAGTGGTGGATAATAAGGGATATTTATAGTCATATAGTGGCCCTACTTCAAGCGCCTGTCTCAACGCTGGGCCTCTCACGAGTGTTTGCACGTGCGCACCAGGGCTGTCTGGCATTCGCTCGTTCGGCTTTCAAACTGACCAATCAGATTCAAGGTCGGGTCGGACGTGTCTTGTCGTAAGATGCTTTGAGGCATTCCGTGACGGAGACTTTGGATGGCGCTCAGCCGGCGCTGGATGTGTCTCCGTCCGGCTGCCGACTCTCTCCAACTCCTTCTCTAGTTATCCTGTAAGAATGTATTGTCCTCCCAACTGACGTCTGCCTTCTCTTCCCATTCGGAACTGGGATTGAAGGTCGGGGTAGCCAGGGTCTCACTCGCGGCCTAGTCTATCTGCTATAGTCACACTGAATTTTTGGGCATATTTTTGTAGTTGCCACCTACTTGTGTGTCCTACACCCTATAATTACCGAGACGACCTGCTGCCTATGCCTGCTGAGTCGCGTTTACGCTCTCTTGCCGCAGTAAAGTTTGTCCAACCAACTCTGTCTTTGCGACTTCTGATTTGAGAGCCTTCGCGTTGTCATCCATTGTACTTAAACACTATCACATAGGCTGATTTCGGCTGGTGTTTCAAGTGTTAAGTTGGCTCGGCAGTCTGCTAGTAAAACTACCCTGTTCCATTTTAATCAGTGCGGGAAAAAAAACGTGAATTTACCGGGACTGTGAAGTTTTTAAACCCGAAGACTGCTTCATCTTCACTGCTTCGTGTCTGCAAGCCCCACTTGGCTCTATATATGCCTAGTCGGGGACCAGAGCCGCTTCTCCAAGAGAGCCCACGAGATCTTGACATCCAAGAGCGTGGGCGTCGAGTGCAGCCCCCAGTAGAGTGTAAGGTAGATTCGCAAAGTTTCACAGGCTTAAGATATCGCGCCAGGCTAGGTCGAGAGTGAGACCCTGGTTACCGCGACCTTCAGGCTCGGTCCCGAAAGGAAAGAGAAGGCGGGCGCCAGTGGAGAGGATAATATATTCTGCACAGATTAACTGTAGAAGTAGTTGGGGAAAAACGGCAGCCGGACGTGGTCACGTCCGACGCCGGGTGGACAGTGCCCCAAGTCCACCGATGCGACCGTTTACTCATGTCACCTTCTCGTCTGCCCCACGCTCCTTGTCAAGTTGCCCCATGAGCCGCGTGTTTCTTAGCTTTGCCAGGGCGGGGCTTGACGCCAATCAACGCCGCATCCCTCGCTGATTGGTTATACAGATGGACAAAGCCCAGATGCACACACGTGCTTCGCGCCGGGGCCAGCAACGCCGACGGTCGTCATACGGCCGAAGAGACGATGGCAACGATAGAATGTAGGTCGGAATTGTCTTGTCGTAAGATGCTTTGACGCATTCCGTGACGGAGACTTTGGATGTCGCTCACCCGGCCCTGGATGTGTCCCCATCCGGCTGCCGACTCTCTCCAACTCCTTATCTAGTTATCCTGTAAGAATGTCGGCAGCCGGAGGGGGGCACGTTCGGCGCCGGGTGAGCAACGTCCCAAATCTTCGTCAGAGTATGCGTCAAAGCGTCTTACGACAGAGTACCTCTGTTTCGACCTTGAATCTGATTGGCCAGTTGGAGAGCCGAGTTGACGAATGTCAGACAGCCCTGGTGCGCACATGCAGACACTAGCGAGAGGTCCAGTGTTGAGACAGGCGCTCGGAGAATGGCCACTACAACGTGTCAGACAGCCCTGGTGCGCACATGCAGACACTAGCGAGAGGTCCAGTGTTGAGACAGGCGCTCGGAGAATGGCCACTACAACGACCTGGTTGAGCTCGGGAATACGGACCCCCCCCCCCCAGTAGTACAGGTAGTCTTATGTTAAACTCCGGAGGGTTAATGTAGCGAGTCAGGGTCCAGATTAGGAAGGTTGGGTTTAAGGTTAGAACACGTCCACTTGTAATACGGGGGTCCACGCTCCCCCTGTCCAACGTGGGACCCGACTGGATATTCCAGCTGATTTAGCGGGCGTCTGATGATCATTCGTACTTAACTGGTCTTTCTGCGTGGCAGCCGCCTCGGCACACGAACGCCCCTAACGCGCCACGGGCTCGTTGTCTTGTTGATTGGGCTCGAGGGAGAACCCGTAGGCACAATGGAATGAGTGCGTTCCGTGGCGCGAGATGTACCCAGAAGTGACATTAGGGCGTTTGCAAAGACTACTCGCAGCGCCCGTCTGCATGCAAACAATTTCAAAGTCCGCTCGCTTGGTCGCCGGCGCGGCTGCCTACTCACATCACTCCCAGTCCGTCCCATGGTCTCTGTCACTCGACGACTTTGATCGAGCGAGAGCTCGAGGCCAATCGACGCCGCGTACTTGGCTGGTTGGCTGCAAGCGGACAAGGCCTAGCCGCATGCACGCACGCACTTCTCGTTGGTGCTACAACTTCAACGGCAACGACCTGGCTGAGTAAAACACTTGTTATCATGCATAATCTTGTCTCGGTAAGGGTTGTCAAAATAACTGTCTTTCCTCGCCTTGGACTTGGGAATTTTCAAGCTGTTGACCATCGACAGGATCACCGTGGTGAAGGCCTGGCGTTTAAATTCGAAGTAAATGTCCCACCTCCTTTCCTTCCCACACAAAGCCGGTGAAAGCTTGCACGATCTTCAACAGCCCCACCTTCGCTTCAATCACAACCAGCAACTGACGGTATCAACTAAAGTGAATTAAGGCGCAAATGTTAGCGCCAAATTTGAGGGAGCTTTTGTAATTTTGAGCTTCACTCAGTTTCCTGAGGTACACGAATATCTCAAGTTGTGACGCAGACCTCAGAGACTGCCAACGATCCATCCCGGACAGTTTAGACTTGTCCCGGATGTCTCCAATTGCAGGATCATTTTAAATATGAGTGTTTTTCGACTCTTGGATTACTGTTTTTCTCCTACTCCGCAGCCGACTGTATTGTTCGCCTTCAAATTCCCCAGATCAGCACGGGGTGAACTCGAAACTACCAGTGTTACTCACAACGACAAAGACCTTTTTCTGTGCCCGACCAATGTTAAAAGTTGGCAAGACGTTTTTGCACGACTTTATTCAAAAATCGCACAGCATTATGAAGAAAAATTACATCCAACTAACCTAATCACAATAATCGACCACCTTATTTGGAAGCATAAAGATAGAAATTCATACCGATACAGAAAAAAGTAGTAAATGACTCAGTGAAAAATGTGTCACCTTCAATTAATGCTATTATGGATCATGTTTGACCTTCTCTGTTGTCAAATGTTGCTTGATGTGCTTGCAGCGTCTTTCTCTCGGACGTTCATTATTGTCAACTTTACACAATCCTATTCCCCAGTGGAACAGTAACCTCCAATGAGGCGTTTCTTCGTAGGGCTCTCGGCACTTCCATTTCACCCAGAGCAGTCGGACACTGACGCGCACTGCTTTGGTGAAAAGCAGCGCTGTTAGAGCTTTCATTTCTCAGACACTCATTGTTGCTTCTATTTTGAAAGTAACCATACGCCGGGTGTACTTTGATATCCTCAGCACTTCCAAATTTGGCCACCTCTGTCTTCATTTTGACCGGAGCTTCAGACATACGGCGACGCATCTCTTCAGATCCTTGTGGCTGCATTACATCACCACGTTCCTTCCAGATATCCTTAACATCCTGTATTTTCAACTTTTTTACAATGAGCGCCAGTTGGGGATCGTCGAAGTTGGTTAGTAGGGAGAAGGGATTCGAACGCCAGAATGTGTTTTGCTCCAAAAATTGTATCGTCTGTGTTATTTTTTCCCATGACGGCAGTGTCGCATTTTTGCTACGAATTATTGCATCGAAAACGGCAGCCTCTGAGTGTATGTGCGTAATGGCTTCATCAAAGAGATCAGGCTCATTTTTCCAGATGGACTGAATCTTTGACCGCCAGCAGAATCTCTCTAGCATCTCCGGAAGGCTCGTCATTTTCTGTCATACGGGCGCTGTAACATTGCAGCTCAACAGCTGACGAATATCGATCGCTTTCAGAAGCATTCAAATTTTATTGGACACGCGGACTGCACAGGATTAGTTGCCCGCCTCACTAGACGAGTGACCTTTGGCAGAAAAATATGACAACCGGTCTTGTAGGCTATAGATTTTACATTCCCAGTGAAGGTGGCGTTCTCAAGCCCTTTCTCAACGGATGCGACAGGCGAATGCTGTCAATTCAAAAATCTTGCAATTGTGAAATCCGCCTTACCCAGGAGGCCCGCCTCAAGCGAGGCCAGAAGGTCAGGGCTGTAATTGTAACGGGTCACGATAAAAACTCTCTTGAGTCCTGTCTACGCAGACTTGATGACACTTTTCCTCGATTTTATGCATGCGCTAACCTTCAGAGCGCAAAGTCGGCCCTCAAAATTGTGGAACTTAAGAGATACCTAACTGATGAGGACCTTGCCATTGACAAACCATCGACACCTATCACGTACTATCAGCTGGCTTTCAACTTGGACAAGTCAGATATACCAAGCTACGAAATATGGCGACAAGGATCGGATGCCTCGCTTATAAAAAAATTAGGTTGCACCGTAGTCGTATCCTCCAAGGATACCCCGGGGACCGGCTTCCTAAGGAGGTATGCGCTTATAACGGGAGAGATTAAGAAGGCTGTCATTCGTTCTTACGATATTCTACGTTCTACGTTTACAAATCTTCCCGAGTACACAGGCGATAGTTAGCCGTCCCAAGGACAGCGGGCACTGACCTTCTGGATTTACAGACAAACTGTCTGCCACATTTTCCAAATCTCTGAAAGGCTATTGAGATTACATCATGCAATGAGGACTAGCGTCGCACGGATTTATGAACTGGACACTTTTGAATCAGCTACCTTCTGAGAACCGAGTTCTTTAGATTCCCAGATTTCCCTACTTTCTTGGCCACACTAACTTTTAATACAGAAACTATTTTTCAGATTTTCGTCTGTTTCTTCCTTCATATCGCTGGCTCTCGCGGTTGCTCGGTCGAACTGCACCTAAAATATTACCGCCTACCTTGATAGATCTCCTATACTTGATATTCGGAACTTTTCTGCCATTATATCGGACTCTGATAATGCCTTGATTATACAATGACCGTAATTCGTGTTAAAAACCAACATTGTTGGTCATGAGAAGAAGAATTAACGCGAGGGTTAGGGCTGACGATTAATAGTCGGAGGCGAAGTGTGACTACCATGCTTCCCATAAGAGCTGACAGTCAACAGGTGTTACGGCCAAGTAGATGCCCGTTCATGGTGTCGCCACCTGGGGAACTGTTCTTCATCTTCACATATGTGTAGAAAGTGACCTATTTCTTTAAATGTTAATCGAGATTTTGAAATGTGTTTTCGATAAGGAAAGACTTTAGATGGAGTTCTAATATTAATTATATTGCAACATGTGACCCCCACATGAGGGCCATATCGGATCCTGGCAGGCGTTATCGGATTGCGCACCATAACAAATACCAACATTTCGGGGTGGGGTGGAAGACCCGGTTACCGGAATACGTCGCGCACACTAGGACCTCTGCCGCCGACCCCATTGTTGCTGTTGTTAAAAACCTGGTCATTTGCTGTGTGGACCAGGAGTGTGGATTAGAGCGCCAAGGTTCGGACTCCACCGTGCCATCTACCTGCGCCGCCCCCCCCCCGCCGCCTCCGGTCTTCTTGACTCTGTCTTCACACCGGGTCCAGGTGGGGGAGGAGGAGAGAGTGCGGTGAATGCAGTTCAAGTCTACTATCACTATAAACGAATTCACGCACAAGTCACCGTTCCTGTTCTCACCTTGATGTGGAGCACACGGTGGACATCGTCACCAACGAAAGTCGAACTGTCATATTGCAACATAATTCTAAGATATTGCAGTCACAGCAGGATACCGGCCTTTGACTGAACTTCTTCTCAGCTGTCCGCAAAAGCCGGGTTAGCAAGAAGCGACTGTTTAATTAGAATGAATTTTAGTATTGCTCCTCGATGTTCCTATAAAGCCAAATACATCTTCTAGAAAATATGAGCAAAAATATCATTTCTTTTCAAATTTCATACACGAAGAAGAGACATCTCTCGATTTAAAGTCGTAATTTTGAGATATTTTAAGGCCTTGAAATGTCTATTCACATAGCATCACATCCGGTCGTATATTAATGCACCTTATGGAGTGCACAGCGTGCCCCATATCCATTGCAAAATTATTTGAAATCTGCTTAGTATCTTCTTCATAACATATGGGAATTTACTATTTCCGTTATAAAAAAAAATACACAGTTTGTAGATTTGAAACCTTAAACTCAAATGCACTAATAGGTAACTTTTAAAATTATTCAGGAATCACCAATCGCTGTCAAACCGTAAGCGACCATTTCATCGACTATAAAATTTAAACAAGACACAATTTACTACCAAGTGAATACTAAAAATTGTATTTTTGCGCCCGAATCCTATTAACTCCATTTGGATTTGTAAGGGCATCGAAAGTCACGGAAAAAGTGCGTGCTACCTAAATAGTCTTTTTTGAAAACGACAGAAAGAAAGCTTATTCAAAGGTTGGCATTCCGCCGGCATGGAATATCTTACGATAATGCTGCACGGTAATCATTATTACAACCTCGACTAGTCAATCCTTCCTAATCAAAATCACATGTCAGAATTTTGGTTAAAATTCCGGATGATACGTCACCTACTATAGTCGGGCTATCTGATTTCCACAAAAGTTCAATCTACTCCACCAGACAAAGTGTGTTTGCCTTCGCTCGGTCGTTTCCGTACTCGATCAGTCATTTGATAAGATGCTAACTGCCACCCTGGATTCACGGAACTGTGGTCTGCGGTTTTAGCGGTGCGGAGACTGCACCAGGACGCCAACTGGCAGAACCCTGCTACGCCAATGACAGCGCCCGCTAGCGTCGAGCGTGAATCACTTGCATAATGCGTTGTTTCCGGTGTCCGATCGATTTACCGACTCTTGCTGCGAAAAGCAAAATATCCTTGAGTTGCGAGAACAACCATGGGGGGATAACTGTCAATTGGACGTTGTAAACAGACTCCTGCTCCCACAACGACCAACGTTGTAAATGCGCTGAACGAAAATGGACACCAGACCAGCTCACGGTACGCGTTAATCGGGCTGTGCGGAGTCCGCGTATCCCTTAGCCACTGCGGCACAAGAGGGGGATGTGGCGGAACACCCAAGCGTAGGCCTCACGCCTCGCAGACTACTGCGCCCAAACCCAGTACCAGTTGGGCGACGGGTTCGGACAGTTGACTGATGAATGGGAGAGGGGTGAGGGAGAAAGTAAGTTCGGTATTGGGGAATCCATCCCCCCCTGCTCATCAACACACTTTTGCTGTCCACATCAGCGCTCCCGTGTGTTGGGCATCCGTCCGGCAATTTGTGGATTCTGGTCTGGGTGCATGAGGGGTAAGACTGTTTTCAGGATAAAAAACGGCTCCGGTGCACAAAATTCCTTCGTGATCCGTAGTTGATCAGCCAGCATTTGAAACCTACACAGCATAAGGGAATGACGTTAAAGAAGTAGGAGACTGATTTGCCGTTATGCGTTCGTCGAATGGCCTCGGCTAAGACAGTACTGATATCAGTGCACCGCAGTTTTGGAGCCTTCTTCATGTTCTCCTTCTGGTCAATCGTATTGGTAACAACGACAGCTTCAAAACGGGACTTTTTAATGCGTTAAATTGCAGGTCCGGAAAAAATGCCATGAGTGCAGATGGCATAAACCCGGGTCGCACCAGCTTCAGTGAGGTGTTGTGCATATTGTGCCGCAGGTGTCAGCCATGTCATCTACAAGAACAGCCTCCCTGCCCTTTACATCACCGACAAGTACCATCTGATCAACTTTATTGACTCGCCCGCGTTCCTTGTGTATGAGAGCAAAGTCCACGTTCAATCGGTCCGCCAGTCAAAGGACTCTTTTTGCGTCACCATGGGATGCATGGGAGAGGGATAAGAGAGAGTGAGAGAGAGAAAGGTCGGTAGTAGGTAACCCATCCCCCTGCACATCAACACACTTTTTGTTGCTCAAATCGGCTCTCTCCTGTGTCCGGCATCCGTCCGGCAATTTGTGGATTCTGGTCTGGGTGCGTGAGATGGAAGCAAAAACTGACAGCTTTCATGACATGAGCCTAGAAACGGTCTTTTGAATGTGATACACCGACTTCATGTCGAGTGACACGGTCCGCAGTCGCTGCATGTCGCCGTACCAAATCTAACGTGTCTGAGTGTATCACGATGCGCTATAAATCGTGGCTTGTAAGATTTCTGACTGACGGGCCATCTCGGTCCTCGCAGAACTGGGATGCTGACTCAAAAACTGCTTCTAAGTGTGGTCTCCATTGCACTTCCACCTATCTAGGGTCCAAATCATTCCCAATGAGATCTCGATGCATTCTGCAGGAACTAGGTCGTCTGCGGCACGCGTAGACGGACCGCCATCGCTCGCTGTTTCCTGGCCCGCCTCCGGTCGTCTTGGCATGGTCATCGGAGTAAGACAAGTGAGAGGGAGGGAAGTGCAGTAGGCGCTGCGCAAGTCTGTCCCACCACAAACTGCCCCGCGCGCAAGTCACCGTTCTGCACTCCATAGCTCGACCACCGTTGCCGAAGATGTCTTCCATGTGCTCCACAGCAAGGTTAGAGCAGGACAATGACTTGTGCGTGATATAGTTCATAGTGAAGGTAGACTTGCGTAGCAGCTACCGCACTCTCTCGTCCCCCCCTGGATCCGGTGTCAAGACAGAGTTAAGAAGACCAAAGCAAGGAAGGACGCAGATGGATGGCATGATCGAGCCCGTACCGTGTCGTTCAACTCCACACCCCCTTGTCCGCACAACAAACGACCGGATTTTTAACCGACAACAACAGAAAGGGCTGGCACGGCCGAAGTCGCGCCTAGGCGTGCCGCCACACCTGGTTCGGATCCCACGAAGTGGGAGTGCCATAAAGGCCATATTACGAAGGAGCTATTGCAACCTAACTCTCAGACCACCAGCCGGCTATTCCACACAAATACAACACTGGGTCGACTGCGAGCTCCAAATTATCCCGTCAATTGTCAACCTTCCAGGTTACGGCTTTTAACGCACTCTGATAGCTTCAAGCGCGTCAGCTTGTTTATGGTGAGGAAAATGCGCTGAGTCGTCGACCTCACTCTCCCTTCGCATTCATAGGCCCCAGTCACTGTCCGAGCCAGTCAGTTGACAGGTGCGACCACCCAGCACGCCCTGTGGTACACTTTGAACATCATCGGTCGCGGTGATCGAACTGTCCCGAACGGGTCCACGTATTTCAGATCCGAATTTCAGCCACACTGAAAGAGTGAGGAAAACATCGTTGCCGGAATTAATCCCGCCTGCAAGTTCCTTGCACGGTTTCGAGGGTGCTTATAGGCCCATCACGAAACCTCGACCCGCAGTATTTGGTCTCAGAGAAGGAGGTACGATCGTTGGAACAAGTGCTTTATGAGCCTGACATTTCGGATTCTCACACGTATCCGTCATCAGGGATAGAGTCAGATAAGGGAAGTGGATTTTCTAGGTGTTGCAGTAGTTATAGGATGTAGTTGCTAGGCCACTACATGCCTATCACAGTTGGCAGCTCTCGAGGGCATCACGGTTCGACTGGTCAGGTGCTGAAGCGGGCCGTTGCCATGCCGTTGCTATGCGCCTCTATGCCGGTCAAGATTATCGGTTCCCACGCTCATCGTACACAGTCGAATCGCTGACTTTCGGGTTTCGTCTTCTGTGTGGACTCTTGGGCAAATTAGCTCACCGATATTAACGCCAGGGACAGTGGTTATCCACACGCTCTCCTTGCGGATAACTACTTTGCCTATGCAAAGTCCCAGCGCCGAATATGGAACGGAGAGATTGTTGCGCTTGTTGATTGATTGGGGACCGGAAAACCATGACTCGAGCAGTTCGCGACTCACGTGGTTGTCATCTCTAGCAGGAATTTCTGCTTCGTCAAGCACGAATGTTTGAATGGGTCCCCTCAAATGGGTCCCGACTTAGGAGTTGGCGTCGTTCCTCCTCACTGCTGCCTCGTGCTCAACCACGCGTGTCCGGAGTAGTCTCCCAATTTCTCCAACATGGTTGCTCTGCCCGAAACTGCACCAGATCAGATAAATGACTCCAGATGTTTCCTACCGTGACCTCATGACGTGGCGCCTAATGGTTGCTTCCGGCCTGCGTGCAACCCCAACTCCAAGTGAAGTGAGAAGGCGGCCGACGGCCTTTGAGCCGTCCCTACCGTACGGAAGAGCTCGCTAAGATTAAGAGCCGGTTCGATTTGGTCTCCGATTTTGTTTGCGTGCTCACTGGTTCCCAAAGTTGTGCGGGTAGCCATTGGCTGCCAGTAGCCGTCGAGGATATTTTAATTACGCAGCCTTGTCTTCCATGTCACTAAAATGCCCCTCAACGCGCCGGTATAGCGCCCTTACGCAACTGCGTTTGCGACCGATCGGGTGGTTACTCTTGGAATTCATCACTTGCGTCGCGTTTGTCGCTTTCCTGAACGCTTTGATTTTTAGGTCACCAATGACCGGAGAGGTTCGCCCTTCTTGTGCACTTTCGGGAAACCACAAAATCAACTACGCCGGAAAAACTAGGATGCTACTCCGGACGCGAATGGCCGAGCACGCAGCAGCGGTGAGGATAAAGGACCCCAGCTCTCAGCTGACGGCTCATTCCACGGCACTCGACCATAATTTTAGGCTTAAAGGGGCTGAAATTCTGGTAAGTAGTGAACAGCCGCGTAAGTCCCGAGCTGCTCGAATCATAATTTTCCGGTCTTCAATCCATTAACAAGCGCAGTGGCCTTCTGGCACCATATTCGGTGCTGAGACATTCCCTGAGTAGGGGAATCAGTCACGTGGGGAGGGCACGGGCACGCAACAATTCCGGTGACGGTGGGCCAAGATTTCGAGCAATCATCACGCCAGCATCCAACACGTGATGAAATTGCGGCAATTAACGACTCGGACGCAGATTGACGAGCCATTGTCGCCTCAATTATGACACCCAGCGGTGATCGCGAGAGTTGTTGGTTAGAGTACGCATGTAACACCTCAACAATTACGTACTATAAATACTGCAGCCGTTGTGTCCCATTACCTTTATCTGAAACTCTCTCTGATGACGGGTTCGAGTAGGAATCCGAAACGTCAGGCCAGTAGACTTCTTGCTCCAGTCATCGCATCTTCTTCTTTTTATCATTTTCTCAGAATACAAGCAATCCGATACTTCTCGAATAACCATGATACTTCTCATTTATAGCAGACTAGAGGAAATGAGAAAACGTGCAGATCAAAGAAAGCTTGCGTTGCCAGACGGAATAGATCCAAGTTCTGCCACACCAAGGCATGAGATTTGATCTGGTAACCGGCAGAAAGAGTCGTTTCGGCAGTCAGAGGCAGAAGAATGCTGAATATTAAGGTGAAGCAAGTTGGGCCGGGATGATAAACAACGCAAAACTTCAATACATCGTCAAATTTCCCGACCGTGCCCAGCTGCAAACCGTATTTACTTAGTTTCAAAATGTGAACACGATCATCTCCATCACTGATTTTGTCAAAAGTTAGAGTGACCGCTTTCCCTCGAAATTCGAGTTAGGGCTTTTGGGGCAGATGTTTGCTCATAGTCTGCAATGACCATGGGCCATGTCCTTAAGGAAACACGGTCTGGACCTTAGTTGTAAATAAGATCCGACAGGGTATGGGAATAAGTACCCCCGTTTTGCAGTTGGGCTCGCGCTAAATTTCGGGAGAGGTCATGGCCAGTATTGAGGTTAGTGTAAGAGTGAGCGTTCGGAGAGTTGGATTTAAAGTCAAGACACTGAAATGGGTACCCCTTGAGATTGGCAAGGTTTGGTTCTGCAGCCCCACTTGAGTGATACCATATGATTAGCTCACTAAAACACTTTTAGTTAACATACCTAATCTATTCGCTCGCTGGATTGTGAAGGGAAAGAGAGCGCAAGCAGAGCTCGAAGCACGCGCAGGAATGCGATGGAAAGTGGCGTGTACACACTCCCCCCTCCGACTCATTCACTTACTGAT
>CACRXP010000108.1:424460-435771 GCA_902702965.1 Spirometra erinaceieuropaei | reverse complement strand
TCTACGTCTATCTGTAAATAGGGTTTTCCAAGGCTCTGCCTCTATCCCTCATATATACTGAATTATATACTGAATTATAACTGCTGCACACTGCATTGCAGCCCAACCCTAAACCATATGACTTCTTAGTAATATCTTACCTAAGCTGGAATATCACTTTTGTCCGTCGATTTCCTTAAATGATATGCTGCAATGTCAGAGTTAGATGTCACACCTTAACATTTCATACTTAATACCGAGCAGCGGTTAGGAGATCCTTCCATAACTTTGACGAAGAGCTTTTCGGTCGACCGTTTTGAACGTTCATCCGGCCGATTTTTGAATACGGCGTTCAGGAGTGGCACTCTTGGATGAAGTAAAACTACATTCTCCTGGAGAAGGTGCAACGAAGGGCGACTATACTAATCGGTGGGCTGAAGAGCCTCCTTTATGATGAACGGCTAGAAAGTCTTGAACATTTTCCTCTCTTTAATAGGTAATACGGTGAGGACATTATCATGGTCTTCAAACACGTCAGACTAGTTGACTGTGCACTTAAACCGGTCGATTTTTGGACTGGCACGAACGACAAATCTCCGATTCCGCCGATATAAATCGAAGACAAAGTACGCAAAACTCGAAGAACGGGCCAAATTCTTCTCTCATCGGGCGACTGAAGATTGGACCAAACGACTTAATTCAATTTTTCTGGCGGAAAGTGCTCAGATATTTGAACGAAGACTTCATTACATTTTACATGATGGCCATATATTTGATTGATAAGATCAGACAAAATGAACCGCAAATCTGCATACACATGTACGATTTTTTCAGTCTATTCCTGTAAATACGGTTTTCACAAGCCCTGCCAATCTTCCTATATATACGGAAATTATACTGAAATTAAACAGTTCGGTATGCCTGCGGTTGATGAAATTTTGCGTTTGCTATCATCATAGCTGCGGTATTATTACCATATGTCAATGAATATACTATCATGAAGTTTTGTAAAAACGCAAAATTCGTGAAGACTTTTCCTAACATACTTTGGCGGTGCACTTACCTAGGATATACATTCATCGGGCTGTACAACGTGTCTTCGATACTGCATTTACAAGGGTAATAACAGACCCATTTGGCAAACTCTTTAAAGAATACCGACCCAGTTCCATCTGGGTGTCATATACCTAGTTAATTAGATAAGAGTAAACCGTGAATTGTGATTGTCTTATTTAATTTGGACTTCACCGACTGCACTGCTACCCATTGAAGATGGAACTTACGTTTTAGCGTTTTGTACTGATATTTAAACACACAGTAAACGCATTTATTTTTCACTTCTTTGATAGACTTGACTCACTAAGTGCTAGTGGATACAGACTGATCTCAAGCTCTCGATGTTAGATGAGAATGCTGTCACGCTTAATAAAAACCTATGGATAGTGATTAAACCACCACATAGTCCCTCAGCAGTGGTTCGCATTTGAGTAGAAGTCATTCCATCTCTACGCTGCAACAACTTCATTCCATTGCTAAGTGAAAGTCGTTTTGTTATACTTCAATCCGATTATTATCTTGATAATTTAAATGATGGTATGATATTCGGTCGCATGATAGCGCTGCACAAAGAGAATGTTGTTGTCGTTCTAAGAGCGTCACCCGATGCCCGATTGCGTCTCGGCTCACAGTGACCCATTTTTTTAGTGTACGAGGTTATATGCTTACGGCCACGAAATAAGTACTCTGTGCCATCACCCTCTCCAGAAAACTGTTCCACGGCTACATTGTGACCAACTCAAAAAGTCACGACTTAATCCTTTTAAATAACCTGAGCCTCTTTATTCTGAACGATGGGCAAATGCAATGGGACCTGAATCAAAGCGTTCACATTTTGTGTGCCTTTGACTGTGCAGCCCTGTGTTTTACTTTTTTAAACTTGCCGTTGGAATGAACCTCGCAGGGAATCACGTCAAACTACTCGAGCCTAGCGGAAGATTAGAAGCGAGAAGGCGTTTGCAACAGGGTTTCCAGGACAAAGTTATTTGAGTCAATTCAAAAACTGGTGGTAGCTGAGGTTGGACAGAAAAATAAATGAAATTTTGTTCCATTTGTCGCAGTGTCGACATGTAATACTCAGAAATAGTTCTCCGCTTCGCATAACATAATCGTTGAACTGAACTATCATATTTGTGGTTCGGCCGATAGCTATCACATTCAGATTACATATTTTATACATCAACTTGATTGTTCCGAGACATTTCCGAAGTCCAGCTAGGTCGTGGAGTCACCGGGGCGGTGAAATAGGAAGGACTTTGTGACTTCGCTTAAATCACACCAAGAACCCTCTAGAGTTACTCTCAGTTCTCATTGGCTTAGGGAATGTAGAGACGTAACTAGTGGTGACGGTTGTGTGTAGACGTAGAGCGAGCCCCAAAGAATACAGTAATTCCGGCCCGATGTCTATTAAAGTCGCCACTCTTAATCTCTTGCAGTTGCTTCAGCGGGTTGGTTTTTCCACATGTGATGCGGAACACATTAGGCTTTCTAAGGATAATGAACCCGCCTCACTTCTTCCACTATCCCTTTTGTTATTTCAGTCGGTGTACATAATTCAGTACAGTCGCATAGATGATGAATGTCGCCGTGTTTTCAAAAGTCCTTCTGAAAGGAGAAAGTGTATTCTGCCTTTCCTTGCCTGCAGGAATTTTCCCCTCATGAGTCACATCTTCGCAAAATGGAACTCAAATTTTCTCATGCATGCATTCACATGGCTCCTATCTCAAGCTGAATTCATTACAGCCGTTTTAAGAGCGTGCCTTCAAGTCCACTCGCACTTCTCATTACAAGTCGCAAGGAATCTATCGTCCCCACATATTTCAACTGTAAATTTGTCATCTCGAATATGCTCATTAGCATGTTTGTTAAAAATGTGTTCACTTAAGGAACGGGAGTTGTGTTTGATACAGAAGTCTGTGATAAGGAAATCAATGCAAGCCCGAGAAAGCTTACTTTTTGACTGTTCAAGGCCGGTCTACCGACATTTCACGCCCGCCGAGCTTCTGCTAATTTTATCGTCATCACCACAAAAACAAGGTTATTTGGAGGAGTTTCTCCAGTCAACAACACGATTGATTTATTGGCTGCAGAACTCTGATACATTCTATCGATGGGCCAAATCGTTGCCTTTCTCTGGACGTCAGGCCAATGAGGATTCTCCTGACTTAGACTTTCCCAGCGACACCCAGTTACTGAAGCTCCTAAGTGGAGGCCTCACTTCCCTGAGCAGATTTCTGCCGCATCTGGACAAACTTAGTGCGGAATCGCTCACAGTCGAACCTCAAGGCACAGTTTCCTGTGGGAATGTCTTTAGGGATTTTCAGGCGCACTTCACTTTTTTAAACCAATACCTTGAATGCCCGAAAAGACCCGACAATATAATGAAAAATTATGCAATTTCTTTTAAGAAAGCAGATAAAATTTCACACCTCCCAACTTTTCATGTACAGTCGGAGCAAGCTCAGTTAAAAGCCATTCTATCCTCTTTAAGGCTCAAGGTAGACCGCAAGCGCCTGTGTATGCGGGATCGTCTGTTAGACTTTTCGCAAAAATTTCATGACTCAGTTGTCTTTTTGTACGACCCATTGCCTTTTTAAATGATTTAAAGTGAGATCCCCCTTTGTATACATTTTCATCATCAAGACTCTTACAACGAATATTTACCTTTTGAAAATAAACATTTCGTCACCTTGCTCCTATTTCAATCTGGGCTTATTTTAGGTGTGTGAGTAACAACAGAGGACATGAACGGCTCATTCCTGAAACACACGAATGTTGAGCTTTTACGCCTTGCCACTTATCTGGCTCGGCGCGATGTCGCTGTCAGCAAACTGCAAAATTACAATCTTTCTGGTTCCGATGACCTTATAAGCGCAATTGACGAGTCCACGATTTCGCAGATGGAATTACAAGATAACGAAAATGCAGCCTCTACTAAATCAAGCGTGGACCTCGGTCCGAAGCGCCATCGAAGCGCACGTGGGCTCACAGAAACGGTAATTGCAAAACAAACTTCAAGAAAGATGTCTTTGCACTGTTTTAGATCATTCGTTTGTGTGGCCTCTTTTGTACAAAATGCCACTCGCCCAATGACCTTTGAGTTTCCCCTGTAAATGCATTCTCTTAGCTTAGTCAGCACGGTAAGGGGATGCAGAGTGCATAATCAAAGCTGAGCATTATTGTTCGGAGGCTTAGACAGCGAATACCTTAGCAGAAGATCATCTATAAAACCAAATTTGTAATTCTACTTTCAACAATCTGTAGTTGGCACCTGTATGACAATCGTGGATTTTCAAACAAATTCAAAAGTACCACAATGACGAATCGAGTATAATTTTGGTGAAGCTGTCCTGAGGCGCGGCGGACTCATGTAACTCAGTGGTTGTTTTACATGAATGTAGTCAGCGATTTATTCATTTAGATTTTTATAAATAAGTTCCCCTTAGGAACTGCTTACGGTATTTAGTTGTTCGCAAATATAAAGTAATTAGCTACCCATTGGCTTTTTAGACCTTTTTAGAATTTGCATAACCTTAACGTTTTGACTGCTAATCAATGCCTATAAGTGCAAAAGGGACTCAATACGGTATGAATGACATCGCTTGTGGTGGGAGTGCAACCCACCTCCAGAACGAGGTCACGCACCTTTAACTCCGAGTTGAAAAATACGGCTGCTTTACCGAATCCCAGGCTGCCTCTTACTTTGAAACAGTCAAAGCACACACTGGGGTAAAAACCATGATTTTTTCTAAGGCTCATCAGGGCGGACTCAAACTGCCAATCCGAAATGTTTGCTCAATCTCTAGAGTCCCAAGGGCAGGCACATTACCACCTGCCCTATGAAACCGGTAGGGAAATGTACTGCGACTAATTTGGACTTCCAGTCATACTTCATTTGTTATTTGGAAGAAGACGATGAACACAACCGAACTAGAAAGCGTAGCACTGTGTGGTTTTTTTCCCAGTTTCCACAGCCCTCAGAGTCATTAGGGTCCTCCGCGTCTGTCGTCACACAGCTATGATAACCAGGATCTCAACCACTGCATCTAGGCGATAACCAAACACAAAAGAAGACCTTGCGCCGGCCATAAGTGTGTTCGTTGTACGGTTTGACGACCACTGTGCTAACCTAGTTTGTGCCCTCCTCTGTCTCCCTTGACGTTGAGAGACTGTCTATTGTATTTTACTTCTCCATAATTTGACAAGTTCTTTTCTATCTCACTACTTCACTATGCATGGCACACTAACGTAGTGCAGGACACGAGGCTTTTGTGTCTATCTTCAGGCATTCACCACTTGATTAATCCTGTTAAAACGTTTTCGCACTTTTATGAAAGACGGTCATACTTCTGTTTTTCTTCAGTCAACGTCAGTCCCTCTTCGTGGTCGAACACAGTCAAAATTAGCATCAGCATCACATCCCATTCGAAAGGAACCACCAACTTCAGCTCGTAGTCTTGAGAGCTTACCACGGCGTACGTTTTCACCACCGGTGAGGGACAGGGATGATTCGCCGTCGTCGCGTCGAAAACCACTCCACGAACCTACGGAACGCCGTTTAATGGCTGCAGAGGTTAAATTATCTGCATTTTCTTAATCTATTCGTGCCTTGTCTGTCTAAAGCTGAAGCCGTTTCATTTAAGCACTTTGACATGACATTTAAAACCCACCGGTTAAAATTGGCCTTAGGTACAGTGCGTGACCGATCTCATGAAATGTTAGCCAAAATTCTGGAATGCGTTTCCGATTAGGAAGGATTACTTAAGTGGGGTTGCCATATTGATTATCATGCAGCATAACCCTATGACATTTTGGACTTGCCAGGATGTCGGCTTTTGAATGCACTTCTTCTTGACCTCCTGCAGAAGCCGCACTCGGTAGGAAATAACTACTTAAGTAGCATGCTTTTTCCTATTGATTTTCGATGTTCCTATATATTCGAATATATTTTACAGAAAACATGCACAAAATATGCTTTCTTTTGTTCATTTGGAAGGAAATCACATTAAGTTCATATTTTATACCCGAAGAAAGTGTATATTTAGGTTTTAAAAAAGTATCTAATCATGAGATTTTTAAGACCGTGTGATGTCCAAGCATGCAAGGCCGCACATGTCCGTTTACTAATGCTCCTCATGAAAGGGGCAACACAGTCCGAATCCATTGCAAAATTCCATGAACCCTATGTAGTATCTTCTTAAAGGAATAGAGGAATATATGATTCTCCTTACGCGGAGAGACTGAAATTGCTAAACACTGATGCAATGGCAGATCAGGCTGAAAATTATTCGGGAATTGGGAAACTTTTTTAAAACCTAAATGTACACTTTCTTCAGGCATAAAATATGAATTTAATGTGATTTCCTACCAATTGAGCAAAAGAAAGCATATTTTGTGCATGTTTTCTGTAAAATATATTCGAATTTATAACACTATCGAAAATCAATTGAAAAAATGCATGCTACCTCAGTAGTCATTTTTTACCGAGTGTGCTTTCTGCAGGAGGTCAAAAAGAAGTGCATTCAAAAGCCGACATCCTGGCGAGTCCGAAATGTTATAGTGTTATGCTGCATGATAATCAGTATAACAACCCCACCTAAGTAGTTCATCCTAATCGGAAACGCATTCCAGAATTTTGGCTAACATTTCATGAGATCGGTCACTCACTGTACGTCCTCCTACCATGGTCACTTGAGCACCACTGCCACTGTTTTTTACACGGAGTTATTCAGTAATGGTCACGGCAGATTTCTTCCCAATAATCCCGCGATATTTAGCAGTTAGTGTACGTCTTTACTTAGGATTCTAGGATCAACTAAGCTGAACTGTTATTTTCTCAGTGCATTTTAGATGAAAACCCCTTCTTTTGCATGCAGGTCTCAGCTCTCCAAGCGCGTGCTCTCGCCTATGCCCGCTAGTGAAGTTCCTGCGCAAGAGCCCTTATTACGTGTGTGTAGCTAAGTAACTTGAGGCATCCATCAACGAGGGAAATACCAGTTAACCCATAAAGTGGACTGACGTGCTGACGTCAGGGAATGCTCCATTACTCTTTTTCTTCGTTTTCGCACTCCGCCAGCGAAAGCTCCCGTCAAACAACTAGTTTTTCGACAGATAATCTGTTGACAAGTTAATCTACCCAGCACCTTTCTGCAGCTTAAGCCCAAACTCAGATTTCTTAAATTTACAAATCCGCCCTGCGTGCCTCGAGGCTCGACGGTGCCCCTTAGGTCAGTTATTTAGATGCTGGGAGCGACCATAAAAACGTTTTGTAATTGTCGCCACACCCCTGTACAATTTGCAACTCAGACCCTTCCGATAACCTGTTTAACCTTGTTTGTCATGTTAAGCAGTCGAATTTTCCCATGTCAGCCGGCGACCTTTACGCTTTTCACTCGAGCGTACATGTTAACTAATGAGTGCTTTATAAAAAAATGCACAAGGCTTATTCATCTAGCCTTACATCGGCAGCTGAGGCACGTGTGTTGTTGATTTTGTTTTGCCGCACCGCATGACACAGCTGAGAGAGGTTTGACCTCATGTCTCATACCTCCCGTTCCCTGCCTGGTTTCTGGTGTTTGATGTAGTTTTTAGTATGAAGTTTAATTTATTCCGAAATAAATGGGCAAGCTTGGAGTAAGGTCTTGAACACGCGCCTAGACCCAGCTGCGCCACAAACTTCATGTGACAACTTGACTTGAATGTTGATTCTTCCACCGGAATAATCACGCATTGCTTACAACTTACACGGCAGTAATCAGTGGCCTATCCACTGTACTTGGAAGATCGGAGCGTTACATGTGTGCGTGAGGATTACGTCTTCTCCGAAGGTTTGAAAACTTGCAGACCAGGGCGGGAGTAGTGGTGTGGGAAGGCTTAAATAATGCCTGTGAAAGTGTTGATGTTTGAACTTTCACTCTCATCTCAAAAAGCCAGTCCTTCGTCGGCTCTCTAAATAGCGGACCTTGTTTGGTCCTATCGCCTCAGAGGATAGCTTAATGAACGACACTTTGCGTTAAAACTTCGTCAGACCCATGCACCCGCCTTAGATAGGGGCTGTCCTGAAGTGCATTATTGTCATTCTCAAGTTCTGTCATCTATGTTATTTCAGTTTAGCATCTAATTGGTGTTTTGCTGCCATCGCGCATGGTAGACGACCATTTTTAGCATCTTACTTTATTGAGTAGTTAACGCCAAAACCTAAAAATATTGAATGGTTCGCCGTACTGGCACCGCAGCTAAGATCCCAAGCGCGCTTGTTTCGCCTATTTTGTGCCGATTCATGGGAACTTGACTCGTAATTGAGTCTCCTCTGCCTTCCCCATATTCTTTTCGGTGTATGTTACCCTTCTGACGGCTGCGCTAGTCAGTGAATGGCCCGAAACTGAGTGATTGCTCACATATACGACTCATCTATTCATTGTCATGTCGGAATTGTCTAAGTTAAATTTATTAGCTGCCCTCAGTCGCCGAGCTCCTGGAAGAAATAAGGAACCGCAGTTGCTAATCTGCAGTTCGCCTGTTATTGCCTTAGTAAATTTAGGATTAAATATATTTGTAAAGAAGATGAACTAACGATCTCTGAAATAGTAGGTGTATTAGTCTGAGCTTTCGCTCTTGTGCAGGAGGCCATCGTCAGACTGTGAGAATGCGGCATCAGATGAGCAGTTTTTGCAGTCAAGCGATGGAGGGGGAGATATGGGTGTAAAGGGTGGTATTCGCGATAAGCTGAGCCCCATGCCGTCTCACAGCGGCTTGACTGCGTGCACTCTTGGCCGGAAATTGGGTCTCGCCTCTTGGCCGCGGAAACGGAGCGCGTGACAGCAGGGAGCTATGTCAAAATGTCTGTTGATAGAGTTGGTGTCAGACACCCAGGCCTCCAACAGTTCTTGCCCTGTCTTATTGCTGGCCCGCGCTACTATCCGCGTGCTCGCGAAGTTGAATTCGTGACCTTCCTCCAGGGTGTGAGTGGCGACCTGAGACCGGGGGTCGCCTATCCGGACCGCCCTTTTATGTTTCGTTATTCGTGAGCTAAGTCGTCGTCCGGTCCGTCCTGTGTATTGGCGAGGGCAGTCCCGACATGGGATCTGATAAGCGACACCCGATTTTTCTCCCATGTCTAGTCGGTCCTTCACTCGCATGATTTTGTTGCGCATGGTCGCTGTCGGACGATGAGCGATACCCACGCCGACCTCTCCAGCGATACGTTCCATCGCTTCGGACACGTCCTTTATATATGGTGCAGGGTGCTATAGCTTTGGCGGCTCTCCTCCGTTTGTTCGCCGTGAATGCGTGCGGAGGCAGTGGCTAAGGAAGCTGTTCGGGTATCCATTCCTTGCCACTTGGTCCCGAAGATGCCATAGTTCTCGTACGCGTCCCTCTGGTTCACTGCAGTGCGTTTTTACCCTTTGGAAGAGTGATCTAACAGCTACGTGTATGCGCCATTGGGTGATTACTATGGTAGTTGAGAATCTGAGTTGTTAGTCGCTCTTCTGTACACCGTGGTGCAGAGTTCGCCATTGGGCGTACGTGTGACGAGAACGTCGAGGAAAGGCAGCTGTTCGGCATGCTCTTCTTTCCTTGTGAACTGAATGTCCAGGCAGATGCCATTAAGCAGGTCTTGAAAGTCGGCCAGTCCGCTCCTTTCAATTATAACGAACGTGCCGTCCACTTACCGGCTCCAAAATGCAGGTTCATAGTGGTCGAAGGCGACCTTTTTCCAACTCCTGCAAAACTAGTTCTGCAACCAGGCTGGATATTGGCGAACCATTGGTGTTCCATTGATCAGCTCGTATGTTCTGCCGTTGAAGGTGAAAAAGGTTTGTTGGCAGAAAGCAAAGAGAAGCAACAAGAATCTGGGATTCGCATACTCGCTTCCATCCGTTAAGTATACTTGTGTTTAGGTAGGTTTGATCATGTTTAGTAGTGCTCCCTTAGAAGTACTGACAGTCCTCAGCCCATTGTCCTTATGCTTTGCCTTTTGGAGTTAATTCAAGTGCCAGCTCAGTTGTCAGGAAGTCACTTTTGACTTTTCGATCGTAAAGTTCATATTGTAAAATAAATTTTTGTATGGTTTTCGGAAAACTAAGACTGCGACCCGGATTTACCCTCAGATATATCTCCATCTAGAGGCTTTTCTCTGGACTACTGCCTAGTAGAAAAACTCAAGCAGTGGTCCATTTCCTGTCTCATTCATAACTCTTTTACTATTCCCTTCTCCTCCCTTGTAGGTTTCAAGGCTCAGACAGCTCATCACGAAGTCCAAACGCGCTCTAGAATGCTTGGACGCAGAAATTTTAGTCCGCAAGAATAGCAGGCACTTGACCTCCCCACCCCGCCCCCACCCCCTCCTACCGTTGTCTGCTCGAAGTCGCGGGCGGAAGACACCGCCCCAGATCATCCGTTTGCGACCGAAATCGGCTAGGACTTCTCTGCTGAAACCCTGTGCAGTGCCCCTTAAATCGACTTCCCACCCTCCGCGAAGGCACGCGCGCCTGAACGTCCCGGTTTCTGCCAGCTCTCGCAGCCATGTTAATGCCTCCGAGTCTAGTCTTCGCAGACCTTCAACGACCGGAAATCTTACGAACTCTTCCTATGCGTCTGCAGTGGCAGACACAGATGGCGCGGTAGGTCTCTCTTCCGTTTGAGAATTTTGGGGAGACAAAAGGTCGTCTACTAGGTTTTCGGAGTTCAGCACTGATAAGTTAGAGGAAGTTGGTAGGGGGCGCTCACCGATCGCTTCTACGGAACTCACTCGTTCCGTTGTGCCTTACGGGTTCTTTCTCGAGCCCAACCAGCAGTCGCACAGCGGCGCATGATATAGGCAGTATGCTATTACCGACAAAGACAAGGGAGACTGGAATGGCCATTTCTGGCTTATTAGCCGTCGTCAGCCAGTCATACCCAACCCCGAAGTGTGGAACACCCGAGGCTCGAACTCGCAACCTGTTAGTTAGAAGTCCACGCCTCTAACCACTGCGCCACGAGCCCGTTGCCCTGTTGGTTTCGATGGAAGTTGCCGGGGCACCTTTCTTTTCTCTTCAGCGTTTCGGGCTTCTTGGCTTACATGGATATTTGGTGACAGTTCGACCGTCGATTTCGACGATGTCCACCGTGTGCCCCACAGCTGCAGCAGCGGTGGGAGCAGGGACGGTGACTTACGTAGGGGTTTATAGTGCCAGTAGACTTGCGTAGCATCTACCTACACTCTCTCCTCCTCCCCCGCCTGGGCCCGGTGTCAAGACAGAGTCAAGAAGACCGGAGACGAGGGAGGCCGCAG
>CACRXP010000108.1:408716-421095 GCA_902702965.1 Spirometra erinaceieuropaei | reverse complement strand
CACACACACAACGTGACGAACTGCGTGAACCGAGAACGGGCGTCAATCAGCAACCTTCCTATCCACGACACTTGACGTGTCGGGATAGTCTCGGACTCAAGTCACCCGTGCAGCCGAGGCCGCATGGGGACCGAGTCGAGATACACACTTCCCACTTGCGTGGGAGGCGGCAGTTGAGTGCATGAGGTGTGTGGGGGTTGATGTCTGGTGGGGTGATAGTGTTAGGAGGTAGGGAGTGAGGGAATGTGTGGTGTGATCGGCGGTTGTCTACCGCAGGTCGTCGTGGATGCGCATGTGGCCGAATAGACCCATGCGATGCCGGAAGGTGCGAGGGCATTGTGGGCAGTGGAGGCGAGTGCGGTGGGTGTAGGTTGGTGCTCCAGGCACTGGTTCACCAGTCTCTGTGCGATGGATTCGCAAGTGACCGATCAGGCCGTTGTGTGAGGTGAAGGTGCGGTCGCAGTGAGGGCAGGTGGGGGTGGTTGCGGTTGCTGTGTCGTGGTTGGCGATGTGTGAGATGGCAGCCTGAACGGCTACCGTTGGGGCAGTGGAGGAGAAGGAGGAGGATGGAAGTGGTGGTGCAGAAGGAGTGTCAGAGTTAGTTGGCGGAAGAGAGGACGAGGAAGAGGCGGGCGGGGGGACGATGGCTGGAGCAGTTCGAGAGGTGCAGTTGGTTCGAAGATGTCCAACAAGTCCGATTCGTGCCCGGAATGTCCGTTGACATCGAGGACACGTAGGGAGAGGTTGTGCGGCGGCGTTGCGTATTGGGCGAAGTTGTGATTTGCGGGCTTCGCGTTTAACTTTGGCGGCGGCGATGCGGTGGGCTTCGTAGATAGCAGCGCCCGTCTTCACTGTTCTCCTCCATGTCGGACGATCGCGGGCGAGCTCTTCCCAGTTGGTCGGGTTGATGTGCAGGCGCTTCAGGGAGGACTTCAGGGTATCTTTGTAACGGCGAATTTGGCCTCCTTGACGACGAGAACCCGTCGCGACGTCTCCGTAGAAGAGTCGTTTGGGTAGTCGCTCGTCGTCCATGCGCACCAGATGGCCGCTCCAGCGCAGCTGCATTTGTCTCAACATGGAGTAGATGCTCAGAATTCCCGTCCCTTCCAGCACTTCGGTGTCGGGGATGCGGTCCTGCCAGTTCAGCCTCAGGATGCGGCGGAGACAGCTGAGGTGGAAGTGGTTTAGTCGACGTGCCTGCCTCGTGTACACCGTCCAGGTCTCCGCTCCGTACAGTAGCGTCGGCAGGATGACGGCCTTGTACATCTTCAGCGTCGTGCTCAGTTGGAGACCATGACGATTCTAGACTGTGCTTTGGAGGCGACCGAGGGCTTGACTGGCTTTCGAGATCCTGTTGGCGACTTCGTCGTCGATCTTGGTGTTGCGGGAGAGCGTGCTGCCCAGGTACGGGAAGTTCTCTACCACTTGCAGTTGAGTCCCATTCACGTTGATTTGCGGCGCGTTGGGGGCTGTGGCTGAGTTGGGAGGCGGCTGATGCATCACCACCGTCTTCTGCGTGTTGATAACCAGCCCAAAGTTCTCGCAGGCGGTGGAGAATAGGCCCATGCTCCGTTGCATCTCCACTTCTGAGATGGTGTTCAGGGCGCAGTCGTCGGCGAAGAGGAGTTCGTGCACGGTGGCTGTGGATACACGCGATCGGAAGTTCATGCGCCGGCGATTCAGGAGATGACCGTCCGTTCTATAGGCGATGCGGATTCCAGGGCGTTCGTCGCGGTAGGCGTCCATCAGCATGGCAGAGAACATGAGACTGAAGAGGGTAGGCGCCAGCACACAGCCCTGCTTCACTCCGTTGGTCACTGCGAATGCCTCTGAGACAGCTCCGTTGTCCGTGACTCGCGCCATCATACCGTCGTGCAGCTGACGCACCATCTGAGTGAATCGCTCCGGACAGCCGAATTTCTGCATGATCTTCCGCAGTCCTTCACGATTCACCGTGTCGAAGGCTTTCGTCAGGTCCACGAAGGTAGAGTACAGGTGGGTCCGCATCTCCTGGCACTTCTCCTGAAGTTGGCGGGCTGCGAAGATCATATCCGTGGTCCCACGATGACGACGGAAGCCGCATTGGCTTTCCGGCAGAAGGCCCTGTTCCAGATGGTTGTTGAGGCGGTTGAGCAGGATGCGAGCGAAGATCTTCCCGGCGATGTTCAGTAGGGAGATGCCGCGGTGGTTGTCGCAGACTTGGCGATTCCCTTTGCGCTTGTAAAGGTGCGCGATAGTTGCGTCCTTGAAATCTTGCGGGACTTCACCTTGACGCCACATCTCCTGGAAGAGCGCAGTCAGGTGATCCATCAGTAGGGGACCTCCGTGCTTGTAGACCTCAGCAGGGATTGCGTCCGATCCGGGTGCTTTCCCGCTGGAGAGCTGCTGCACGGCCCTGATCGTTTCCTGGAGAGATGGCGGGAGGTCGAGGTCCGCGTTGGTCGCCACTTGCGGCAAGCGGGCGATGGCGGCGTCGGAGATGACGGAGGGGCGGTTGAGGACGCCTCGGAAGTGCTCGGCCCATCGCTGCAGGATTTGCGTCTTCTCAGTCAGGAGAGTGCTGCCGTCGGCGCTGAGGAGAGGAGCAGTGCCCTTCGTCGGCGGACCGTAGACAGCTTTGATCGCGGAGAAGTTCTTCCATTCGTTGCAGTCCGCGTAGCCTTGGATCTCCTCAGCTTTGCGAGCAGTCCAGGCGTCCTGCATCTCGCGCAGTCGTTGCTGAAGCTGTCGGCGACTGCGGTAGAAGGCAGCTTTGTTGCCCTCAGTTGGGTGCTCTACGTAGGCTTTGTGTAGCCGGTTCTTCTCGGCAAGCAGATTGCTGATGGCGGCGTCGTTGTAGTCGAACCAGTCCTGGTGTTGGCGGGGAGCGCGACCGAGGACGGCGAGCGCCGTCGACTGGACCGTGTCACGCAGTTGACACCAGCGGTTCTCCACGGAGGCGTTCTCGGCGGCGGCAGCGATAGGAAGGTTGTCTAGCCGTTGAGCTAGCTCATTGCTGAAATGGAGACGGTGAGCAGACAAAGACAACAAAGCAACATTCAGCTTACCTGGGGGTCGCTTACCTTGTGGTCTCCTGCGAGGCTGTAGGCGAATACGCATCTTCGAGATGACGAGGCGATGGTCGGTCCACCCGTCAGCACCCGCGATCGCCTTCGTCACCAGCACGTCCCGCTGATCTCGCCTCCGGACGAGGACATAGTCCAGCAGGTGCCACTGACGCGACCGAGGATGCCTCCAGGTGGCCTTCTCTCGCACCGGCAGACAGAAGAAGGTGTTCGTCAGGGTGAGGCGGTGTTCTGCGCAGGTGCGGAGGAGAAGCAGGCCGTTGTCGTTGGATCCGCGGAGACCGTGGTTCCCCAGCAATTTTTAGGCCAGCTTTTCGAGGCCCCCCCGAAGGAAGCAGTGCCCTGACCCCTGAATAGGGGCTGCATGATGTGCCTGCACGGCCGAACTCCACTGTGGGCCACGAGTTTTTTTGGCAGTGGAAGAACGACTCGAATTTGCCAATGGCTTACGGCATTGCCGCAAGCCTGCGGTCTCCTACGGTGCACCAGATGGGCGCGTGTCGACGGTGCCAATTCGGAGATCCATCCCACCGGCTGATCAACGGCGTACCAGGCGGAGCCTCGTCTAGACGATGCCGATGCGACGTTCCACGACCAACCGGCTGACCAGCGGTGTGTCAGACAGAGCCTCGTCACGACGGCGCCGACGCGGTGTTCCATCCGACCAACCGTCCACGGAGTCCGCAGTCACCTGTGCACGCGGCACAACGCGCACAGGGAGTAACCGCCCTCACCTGGTTTAGCCCGCCGGTCGAGACGGTTGCCCGGGGTGTGGCCGCTGAGCAGAGCCCAGCTACGTGGAGCCACAGGTGAGATTTGAGTGCCAGCAAGTGGACGCTAGGCGTAGTCTCACCTGCAAGCAAGTGAGCGACCACTACGACCTTCATGTGAACCCACCGCTGACACCCCTACACCCCGGATATTTGGTACGGCTGTGATCACAACAGCCCTAACCGGCTTTTATGATGATGTCACGGGTTGCGCCATTCTACCCGTGACGATCTGCGGCAGCAGATCGGGAGAGTCCGACTCATCCCATCTTCCAGCGACGGATACCGAATAACGAAAGTCTAAGAACCATGTCTTGACGAACTTTGCCGAGCCAGTTCCCCTCTTGGGCGCCTTCAGATGGGTAACGGTGTCGAATCGAAGATAGCAACTCTGGGCTCATGAGATGGACGCCGAAGGTTGTGCCCAAACCACTTCAGTTGTCTTTCTAGGGTGACCTGAGATATCTCAGCGATGTCTTTGCAGCGAGCGCGGACTGTCTTATTTGGGACAAAGTCAGTGTACTTAACTTGAAGGACGGTCCTCAGGCAGCGGTGGTCAGGCACCTTCAGTTTTTTGTTCCCCGTCAACGCGCACAGCCCAGCATTCACAGCCGCATGGACTGACCCAACAGATGCGCGGCATACGTGACGATGGACCTTCCGCGTCAGGTCCATTGGCCCTTTCTAAGGATTGAGAAAACCTTGTGAGCAGCATCGATTCGGGAGACAGTATCGTCCTTATCCTGTCAAATCGGCAGCAGGTTCACCCTGTGCTATTCGAAACTATCCACTTCTTCAAATTGACAGCTATTTATCCCGAGGAGTGCGCTCTCCCGGTCAGCGATGCAGATCGAAAACATTCTGGTCTTCCCAGCTTACATGGACAAACCGACCGACTTTACGATCTCGTTAACCACCTGACACCACAGCCCGTACATCATCAGAGGTGTCTCTGTTCAAGCCCTGCAGCATAGCAGATATAGACGGGTTGCCATGGTCGGCCTTCTCGGGTGACTCTTTTGTTTGTGTCTGGTGCGGATCGAGAGAGTGTGGTAGGCAATGTGCGCTGACGATGAGGTCCTGGCTATGCGGATTAACACTTGCCTTGGCCTGGAATAAACGCATCTGCGTCAATCTTAATCTGCCGTCCTCCTTTCACTACTAGCGTTTATGTCTTCCAAGCTGTCGGGAACCGTCCTGATAGTTGGGACATTTGAACCTTCCCGTGTCTAATCTGCCCGGTTGACGTGATGCCGCAAGACTCGGTAGGCTGGAGGGAACTGACGCGTCGGTTGATTAGTCCTTTTCTCCAGAATCAGACCTTTAAATGGGGCCGTTGGGTCTACGTGGTGCCTCAGATAAGGTATTTTACAACCTCAAGATCAAAGCTGCGCCGTTCCTCCGGAATATGCGCAAGCAACGCGGCGACTGTAGGTGTGTTGCCGAAACTGGACGACAGCTAGGGACCCGACTGACCAAAGCCAGTCAGAGATACGACACAAACCTGATTCCCAGGCCACTATGCATACTCAAGGTTGCTTATATGAGGATCTTGGACACTCTTTCGATGGCTGTTTGCATGCAGAAGTCGGTGGACTGGTGTTACGCTATTCCAAACGAATAAACTCATGCATGCGGCAAAAACACAGACCATCCATGCAACCCTTTTTGAGGTCACAAGACAACGAGCCCGTACCTCAGTGTTTAGGGGCATTGAACTTCTAACTAACAGGTCGCGGGATCGAGCCCTAGGTGTTTCACATTTCGGAGTTGGGTACGACTGGCTGACGACGACTAATAAGTCAGAAATGGGCATTCCAGTCTCCTTTGTTTTTGTCGGTAATACCATTCTGCATATATATGTGCATATATATATATATATATCGGCGAAACACGTGTCTGGGCTTTTAGCAAGTATCTAGGTCGGGAGTACGGTATACTACCATTACCATATGGAATTCATACTACTCGTAGTACTACTTGTTTGTAGAATGGGCATTACGTGGTTATTCCACAGTAGTTGATTGTCTTCGACTCAAATGTTCATTGAAATTTCGGTTCTGACCCTAAAAAGTCATGTCCCGGAGATTTAACTCCAAGTTCTGCACTGATTAATATCTGAAATTATTCACCTGATTATTCTCTGGAGTTCATATACCGGAAACCGCTAGAGAACGCTGGGGGTCCCACTGAAGAGCCGAACCCCTCGCAGCTGTGTCACGCAGCGGCAGAATATCGGCGAAACACGTGTCTGGGCTTTTAGCAAGTATCTAGGTCGGGAGTACGGTATACTACCATTACCATACATATATATATATATATATATATATATATATAGGCAGAATGATATTACCGACAAAGACAAGGGAGACTGGAATGGCCATTTCTGGCTTATTAGGCGTCGTCAGCCAGCTATACCCAAGCCCGAAGTGTGGAACACCCGAGCCTCGAACTCGGAACGAGTGAGTTCCGTATGAACGATCGGTGAGCGCCCCCTACCATTATATATATATATATATATTTATTTATACATATATAAAAAACAGCCACAGATAGGACAATGTGCTTTCACTAATAAAGGCACTCCGCTCTATTTTCGCTCCCACTATCGCTCACTTTTCTAAACCATTCCTTGAGCGTATTTTAATTTTTAGAGTCTCCCTAGGGACGAGGCCCTACTGTCGTCGCGGAGCGAAACACACTCTCCGTCCGTACATCGTAGTCGTTCTCCACGCGACATGGCTCTCCTGTCCACCTACCTCAAGCGCTTGAGTACTGGCAGTACTCAGTGCTTGGACGGTCCTCCCACCCCTTCGCCTCGGGGACGGCCCCTCCCGAGCAGCACCCGCCTAACAGGTATCATAAAAATGAAAGGTTTTATGTTGTTCGGCTTTATGATAAATGTTTACAGCAATTTGGGAGGGTTTGTAAGGGCATGGAACATATAGAAAGAGCCATAAAAATACGGTTTCTGCCTCTAGGGTCTTCATATTTTACAAAGGGTTCGGGAAGGTAACCCTCGCGGTCGGGAAGGAATCATTGTAGACCAATTTTTTAATTCAAACTTCTTTAAGCTCCGCGATCTAGCAGACGCAAAAACTGCCGATTGTGTCGTCAAACCGAGCAGTTAGTGCGATGTATTCATTGCTTTCAAGAACGCGCCGAAGTAATTAGGAGACAGCTTCAATTAAAAGAAACTTGGTCTGTCGACGGGATCAGTTTTCTGAGCTGCCGCCTGAAACGTCCCTGGCCAGTTGTGTTCGTGTGGAGTGGCAGACTGGTAAGCTTAGAGCCAGTGATCTGCGACACTTTCACGCGTGTGAGGAGTGTGGGCTTTATGTGTAGTGTCTCTCAGCCAACGATTGTTTAGTCATTCAGTCTTGAAGGATGACGACCAAGGCAAATGCAGGACCACGTGTCACTCTTTTGGGCCTAAAGGTCTGTAGACATCTGCTATGCCGGGATCAGCAAACCATGGCTCTTGCGGCCTGATGTATGCTAGCAGTTCTCTGGCACCCCGTTCTTTGCCGGTAGATGCGCTGGCGCTCCCGCTGGGTATGCAGGTCGCGAGCATGGCTGTTCAGTCAGCCCTGTTGTCTTTCTGATCCGTGGTGTTGCCGATGTTGGTTAGAATACTGGCCAAATGTTTATTGTGGACCGGGGGTGTGATGGTACGCGTAGGTGCGGGTCCGGCCGTGCCAGCCACCTGCGCTCCCCCTCACCTCCGGCCTTCTTGACTATGTACAC
Organism: Spirometra erinaceieuropaei; assembly: GCA_902702965.1. Taxonomy (NCBI): domain Eukaryota; kingdom Metazoa; phylum Platyhelminthes; class Cestoda; order Diphyllobothriidea; family Diphyllobothriidae; genus Spirometra; species Spirometra erinaceieuropaei. The sequence continues at coordinate 413,513 of CACRXP010000108.1, read as the reverse complement.
CGAACTCAAGTGGGGAGGAGGAAAGAGTGCGGTAGATGCAGGGCAAGTTTACACTCACTGTGAATTAACTTGCGCGCAAGTCACCGTGCCTGCTTCACCTTGTTGTGGAGCACATGGTGGACATCGTCAGTGACGACGGTCTAACTTTCGGAGAATGAGGCCAAAAATGAGTTGCTGATGTTCTACGAGGATCGTTTGCCGTTCCTTCTGCTTCAGCGCCTTCTCATCCATCCACGGCTGCTTTCGTCGCCTGTATTAATTTGACCTCAGCAGGTATACACTGCTGAGTAGCGTAATTCTCCGCCGTCTGATACCCACCCCCTTTTTATGAGCCCTGGAGACGGTAGAACGCACTCACATTCCCTTCTGTGCGCATCCGTCTTCTTCGGAAAAGTCGTAGTAGGAAACTGTTGTAGAACGTGCCGATCGAAGCAGGACATAGAAGTTCATCCATCCATCCGGCCGTTCTGGTTCTGCTTCGTCACAGTGGAGGTCGGTTGAGCTGGGTGGATGGCTTGGCGCGTCATTTTAGTCGTGCAGAGGTAGCTGACTACAGAAGAATGTGCTACGATCTCCGAAATAAAGCGTTTTTTTTCGTCTGATGTTTTGGATTCTCATTTCGATGGATGCTCGGGTCGAAGACTACCCGCGTAACTTTCCTAACAGATGCATGCTCAAAGGACATAAGGGATCAGGCCGCACCGATGCCAGATTTTAACGAGTGCCCCCCTTCCTTATGGTCGTCCCCCAAGTCATCTGTCGCATTCTCACAAGGCCGAAATGTTCACGAGGGATGACGACCGCGTGAGCTGCGAGATGCCCGAGTCGTGGTTCTCCGGACCGCAGCCGATCGACTAACGTAATGACCTCCAATCTCCAAACTCATCGTTGAACCTTTGCCTAAGCCGCGTGATCGTTTACGCGAGAGGGTGCAGGTTTCTTCAACGACTACTATTTTTTGACATAATTCTCTTACAGACCGTAATTCGATTTTTTTTGTTGGACTTGCTTGGTATTTGTACACCTTCATTCATTTGACAGGACATCTGAAGTATCCAGGTCGGTCTTTAGACGAAGGCCAAGACTGCTCAAACAGACTCACCTCACACCTTCATCGACGGCAGGAGCATACTGCGGGGTTGAATCGTATAGAGGAGGAATTTGTGACCAAATGGGGCCGCCGGCTGGATTACATCGAGATTCCGCCCAGTCCGTCCATCCTCCAGTCTTCGTTGGGCGGGGATGAGTCCGTGACGCTTGTGAGCCAGTACGGTTGCAAGTTGTGAATCTGCTAATTTTGAATTCATTTTTTTTGAAGATTTCGGTCGGGCCTGGACGTTCGCACTATCCAAATACCAAATAGCCCATAAAATGCTCAGAGTTTGGGCGAATGCCCGGTATTGCAAATAGCCTTGTTTTAAATTCCAGGGGGCTAAAGTCCGGGTTAGTGTTAAGCTTACGGTTAGTGCTTCGATTAGGGTTAGGGTTTGGGCGTTAGGGTTAAAGCTGGGACCCAGGAATAGTAATCTTCATGAAGTTTATCGTGAGACCACATGCAGTACTGCGGGTGTCCATATTCCCGTGTCCAACCCGCCCGGAATTGCTCGAGAACATTAGTGTTTTAGAACAAAACGCTACCCTTAATATTTAAGTAGCCATGTTTACCGAGCGTAACTTTCTATGCGGCCGAAAAGAACCTCATTCAAAAGCCCAACCCTGGCTTGACTGAGATTACGGTATACGATCATTAATAATACAACTCCAACCTAAGTCATATTTTCTAGTTGAAAACGCATTTCAGGATTTCGGTCAACATTTCGTAAAGCACCCTACCTTTAGGAGATTTATCTGCAAAATCGTTCGGGATTGAAGTAATATTTTTAAAACAAAGAGCTACTCTCGATATTTAAGCGGTCATTTTTTGCTGAGTGTAACTTGCCATGGCGCCGGCATCCTGATTTTTTTCCTATGCTGGATTTTTATAAACTGCCTTATAAAATTGGGAGTTTAAGCCGCGTCACCGTTCTGGTCTTCAGAGACTCCGTGGACGTCTTCCTTAACCGCTACGCCCCGCCTCCACCAAAACGAACTTTGACATGTAAACCACGTGTTCCGGCCCCCGTAGCGTCGCGCAACGCCCAGTTCTCCCTCGCTCCAAATGAGGATGATGCACGTCTCCTGCAGTCTCAATTCATAGATGGACTTTTGTTTACAAAGGTAGGTCTGGTCTTATTTGCCGCCTCATCCTCATTCGTCAGGCGCATGAGTTTGGAACTCTTCAGGGCCAGCATAAACCCGTCAATGGTGTATTCTGTGTAAGATTGTGTGGTTGCATCACATGTACGCCCAAAACAGACTACTGCTCAGAATGGGCACCTGCTACAAGTGGAGTCCCACAGGGGTCAGCTCTTGGGCCGCTCCTATTCGTTACCTATGTAAATGACCTAGTACGGGAATTTAAATCGGACATAGCGCTCTTTGCAGACGATCTTAAACTTTGGAGAGTGATAAAAGATGAAGATAACGTAGATAATTTGCACGCATGGAGCGAGAAATGGTGCATGAAATTCAACATCAAAAAATGTGCAGTAATGCACGTAGTATCAGCGAGGCGAAGAACGGTATCTCCTGGACAATCAACTACTTAAAACCGTATGTGTGCAAAATTATTTCGGCGTATTCATTAAAGACGATCTAAGCGACATCACGCAGTCTCATAAAGTCGCTGCGCGGGCAATTTCAGTCATGAGCGCGATACGCAGAACGTTTATTCAGTTGAATACAGATGTCTTTGGCAAAGTATGCGGGACATTTGTGCGGTCGCACCTCGAATATGCGATACAGGCTTGGCGACCGTGGCGTCGGAAGAGTATAGATATCCTTGAAGGTGTACAACGTGTTGTACAAAGGCTGTCCATGGTCTCAAAAATTTTACGTACGAGCAACGTTTGACGGCCTTGAACCTCTATCCCCTCCACTACAGGTAGGACAGAGGTGACCTCATAGCAACGTTCCAGTTGGTAAGAGGACTTAATCTGGATGTCGACTGGGAAGATCGTTTTGAAATGGCACAAAAGACTAACCTCAGGCGACACGATTATTAACTTAAAAAGGAACTGTGCCGCACAAATCAACGTACCTGCTCTTTCTCACAGCGGGTCATTCGCCAATGGAACTCTGCCGAAGTATATTGTTAATTCCCCTACCGTGAGTGTGTGAGTGTGTTCAAGAGACAACTGGATACTCACCTGCTGAAAGACAGCTCGAACTGCCCAAACCTGATCAAACGGATTACTGAAATGACTATATATTCTACTAAAGTCATTTCAACAGGCCTTTTTGTACGTCAAATCTGACCCATAGGGAAATTTTCACATTCCCAATGCGGTGAACAAAGTTTTTCGCAATTATTTCGCGAATACCATACCTCTTTCGTATTTATGTTCCATCATTAGATTGATGAATTCTCTTTACTAAAACTGCAAGCAAAATTTTTGCAATTTAACTATTTTCTCCTACACCTGTACCGGTAGATCGGAATTGGGGAATTTGGGTTGACTTTTAACAGGTGATTATCCAGATGTCTCTTGAACACACTCACGATAGGGGAATTCACAACATACGTCGGCAAAGCATTCCATTGGTGAAAGACTCTGCGAGAAAAAGCAGGAACGTTGATTTGTGCGGCACAGTTCCTTTTTTAAGCTGGTAATCGCGTCGTCTGAGATTAGTCTTTGGTGACATTTCAAAAAGATCTTCACAGTCGACATCCAGGCCAAATCCTCTTAGCAACTAAAAAGTTGCTATGAGGTCACCTCTGTCCTGCCTGTAGTGGAGGGGATAGAGGTTCAAGGCCGTCAAACGTTGCTCGTACGTAAAATTTTTGAGACCATGGACAGCCTTTGTAGCACACCGTAGTACACCTTCAAGGATATCTATACCCTTCCGACGCCACGGTCGCCAAGCCTGTATCGCATATTCCAGGTGCGGCCGCACAAATGTCCCACATACTTTGCCAAAGACATCTGTATTCAACTGAATAAACGTTCTGCTTATCGCGCTCATGACTGAAATTGCCCGCGCAGCGACTTTATGAGACTGCGTGGTGTCGCTTAGATCGTCTTTAATGAATACACGGAAATCATTTTGCACATCTACGGTTTTAAGTGGTTGATTTTCCAGGAGATACCGTTGTGGGGGTTTATTTGTTCTTCGCCTCGCTGATACTACGTGCGTTACTGCAAAATCTTTTGACGTTTAATTTCTTACAACACTGCAAGCTCCATGTGTGCAAATTCTGTACGTCCTCTTGTAGCATCTTTGCGTCTTTTTCCCATTTTATCAACCTCCACACTTGAAGATCATCTGCAAAGAGCGCCATGACCGACTTCACCTCCCGTACTAGATCATTCATATAGATAGTGAATGGAAGTTGCCCAAGAGCTGACCCTTGTGAGACTTTTAGTAGGCGCCCGCAGTAACTTTTTGTCTACGACCGTTTAGAAAATCTTGAATCCAGTTCAGAAAATTCCCTCTTATCCCTACTCCTGATAACTTTTGAACGAGGCGCTTATATGGAACGCAATTAAACACCTTGCTGAAATCAAAGTAAATGACATCTAGTGGATGCCTTCATCCGTGGTCTTTGACCAATGTTCGAGCGACGTAAGCAGGTTCGTGAGGATTTCTTTTTACAGAGGTCATATTGAACTGGACCGATTTGGTAGCGGAATGTATCTAGCAATTTGATTGATTTCTTAATCATTCTTTCCATCAGCTTGCAGCAAATGCATGTCA
>CACRXP010000108.1:387295-400022 GCA_902702965.1 Spirometra erinaceieuropaei | reverse complement strand
CCTGCCTTGCAGTTTGGTGCGACGCTTACCAACTACCATGTATCAAGAAGTTTACCAGTTTTGAGCGATTTATGGAAGACTATACAGAGTGGTTCTGCTAATTCTTCAGCTATTTGGCGTAGGAATACAGCTGGAATCTCATCTGGTCCAGGTGACTTGTTTGAAAACCAGTTCCATGACGGTAATGAACTTAACCAATGTGTCCTTCAACTAGAGGTAGAGAAATAATACATCAGTTTACCCGCCCAGTCGCACTTTCTGCTACCTACTCGTTGAGCTGACGTTTTGTTCATGCGTGTATTCTTCCTCCTATCTGTTATAGCTTTTCTACAGTGCCGTAGTTTGTTAAAAAAGAAGTAATATTCGCATGCCTAAACGCACGAGAAGATCGACTACTCTCTTCTCTCGCCCACACACTAGTGAACGCTCCGAGCATTCCCACCGACTGGTGGTGCGGTTGAGCGCAATGTCCAGCCCCCTCTACGCGTGCCACACACCCGATCGACAGTAGTTATGAACCGAAGCAGGTTTGCGACAGCCCGACCAACGCCTGCCTTGTGTCAATGCTGACCCCTTTTATGCTCAACCAAGAGCAGCTGGTACCATTCTAGAAAAAGAAGCCTATAATCCAACCAAAGTTTTAGTATCAATCTGCTTAAATTGCGAAAAAAAAAACTATTAGAAAAATAAGCTGTCCTCTAAACGTTGCTTCATTGTCTCCTTTATGCCGACTGGGGTGCCCTCTCACCCTCTCATCTACTACCTTTAGAGGCCAATGGAGACTCAGAATGCAGGTCAACAGGGCCGTCTTGAGCGATCAAACGGGACTGCCTCTAGTCCCGAGACGCAGCTAGTTCTGCGCCTACCATACTCCCTGCACAAACGCCTTCTTGCCAGCAGTAGCAAGGCTCAAGCAACTCATCGAGTCTTCTGGCAAGCGGCTGGTCTAGAGGAGACTTCAGGGGGTGTTTGTCTTCACAGTGTCTTTGATTGGCTGGTCCAGGACATTGTCGGGACTTGCGTTGATGGTGTTGTCACCTCCCTGGAGGCCATATCCGATAAACTGATTGACAACTTGCTGAAACACGAATTGGATTCGAGCAGTGTCGAAAATTCAGAGGCTGGAGAGCTGGCGGCAGCAGCACAGACTCGAAAATGCAACGAATTGTTGATTTCCACCCCAAGAAAGTGCGACTTGCCAACGACTAGTCCTGCCGCTCCTTACGTCGATTCGCGTGCGGGAACTTCGGCCGCAACAATTCCCGAAGGCGAACTTGAGTTGTCGTCCCGAGAAGTAACACCAGTGCCATTTGACCAGGAATTGTCGCAGGGCACTTCTTCACGATCGAGTTCCTTCAGCTGTCTGGCTTTTTCACTGAAGAATGACGCTGATGAGATAGTGCAGGAGGTTCCTGAGGAGGTCTGCGCAGCCGAATCCGACACTGCGCCTCCTCCTCCTGTCCAAACGCCGCCATTGGACTCTCAAAGCCGACCTGCTTCGGTTGCAGAGGAAGCCTATCTGCAGTCCTCCCTGCGCTCAGGCGAACGTCATCGGGAGTTGTTTGAGCACAGCTCGAAAGAATCCGCCGGAATGGAAATTGAAGAAGTCAACGAGGACCTCCTCGCTTCTGTGCATGAAGAGCCGGAAATGGTAGTTCAGGACGAGCTCTCTTCGTCTGCACCTCAGCAAGCTCTGTGTGTTACTTCAACTCCCAGACAGTTTGACCTACCCTTGGAGCCCGAAGAGGTTGATGTCTACTCAGCTGACTTTGATGGAAGCCACTCGAACCGTTCTGCAGGCAGCGCCAGTCCTTCTTCAGCCGTTGAAGAGATCAACTGGGGCTCCCGGAATTCCTCGGGCACTGCCTCCCCCCTATCAATTTCGATTGCCAGCTCGGGAAATTCTCCCTCCAGATAGGAGCTACGCCGGCCGTTTCGCCATAAGCGGTGCATTCTGTGCATCCGAATTCTGCTAGACTATATCTGTGATATGCACATGTATAAACATTGGATCCCTTTTTTCGGAATATATCACCTGAAATTTTAGGTGTAATCCGTTCAAGTAAGAAAGCATGTTTTTCCGAACTGTGTGTTGCCTTTGGCCGGTGACTTTGAGCTCTGTTTAAATCGCATTGATGTAAAACATACAAGGTGCGGTGACCAATGACGTCAAAGTGGCTGCATTCAGTTACAGAACTCATGTCTGTGCCTCCTAACATGTCATTCAGTGAAGTTTTTCAACAAGAATATTCCGCATCGGAAGGAGCATGGAGCTCATTGATGGTCTATGTTGCTTTGGGTTGTCGGACTAGTTCTCTCAAGCGCGGAACTGTGGTATCCTTTTTTGCTATAGCACTCTTAACTTTTTAACGTACCCAATCATCCAAATGAGTCCCACCTCTATGCAGTTTTCTCAAACTGACGCTTACTTACTTGGCTGCGGCCCACATGACAGTCCCGTCGTCGCCGGTAACTACTCCCACTGCATACCCCGCGGAGTGTATGCAGAATCGGCGAATTACGCGTTAATTAGTTCATAGTGTTGATATTCTTAAGATTTTCTCAATTTAGTGCTAGTTTATTCCCTAGAATAGACGCACCTGAGGTTCTATAGTAATAAACAGTAAGATTAACGGCGCACAGTAGAGTCGATAAGGCGGGGAATAAATTGAAAAGTGAGCATGCATTCGAGGTGATTAGACGAGCAGCCAGCGAATGGCACCAACATGTGGTGGTCGACTTAAAGGCGAGTAGCAACAAAGAACAGTAAACAATGGACAAAGAACAAGGAACGGCGAGAATCGACGAATAGGGATACAGAAACAAAGACGGGGTGATACGAGTAAAGACTGGTTACTAATAAACAGTAAGTAGCAAAAGAGAATACAAAATAGACATCGGGGATGCCATATATATAGTGGGGCGGACTTTCGCAGCGTCTACCGCACTCTCGCCTTCCTCAACCACCTCACTCCGATGGCAAGGCGGAATAAAAATGACCGGGGGCTGACATGCACGCAGTGGTTTAATAAGCCAAGTGGCTCGTTTACGCGTGCCACATACGGGCTGCTCATCGCTACGTGTACCACGGCTTTCGTGCCGGCGATCCACGCCTCACACACGTAATAATGCTATGACGGCCACATTGAGGATCCATTGCATTCCTGAAAAAAACTGAGGCTTCCTGTCAGTTGGCAATCTTCGATGTCACGACCCTTAGCGTCCATGTAGGCTATAAATTTCGGTCCCCAAAATTGTAGGTTGAGGGTTTGCCACCTGGTGGCAGGAATTAAAGACGGACCACCATAAGTCGACTTACTGAGAGGAGCTTTAGAGACTGTCGATATAAAGTTTCTCATAACAGTAACGACGGCTGGACACATACTTTGAGCTAGTTCAGCTTACAAGGTCGTAGCACTGAGGGATACCACAGATTAGCATCTTTAGACATTAAAGAACACGCTTGCGAGACTGCACATTCTTCTATTGATTCCTCGTCAGACTACTTAAATAGGGATGATGTTCTGAGGAGGAGGAAATCACCACCACTAGTTTATGCTAGGTTCTAAATCCTTCCCCTTAATTCATGAGGGTAACTTTTGTGTTTTTTTCAAGGACTCAGTTCCAGCAACCGGAATCCTAATTTTGATTCACAATAAACAAAGCTATGGTATGGACACACGATCAACTTGGGTGTCGAGACGTGCTGTCGGCTTGACGCCTTAAGAAGGCCTTACGTTAAGTGGGATAGAAATAGACAAGTCAGTAGATTTAAACGTTGTGATTTCAGAAGCGGACAAGGGTCGGTTACGCTGTCCTGGTCCCGAGTGTAAGCGCCGAAAGTAAAGAAAGCCGAAGGGGGATGCTGAAATCGTTAGTGAGGAAAGTAGTCGAGGCGGAAATGGAAAAGTTAGCCTGATGTATGACGAATCTGCCGCGAGATTGAAGGAAGCCTAGAATCCCTGCAAGAGACCTGGCTGACAGGACACGTGGGACAGAAATATCCCAAACCTAACGGAACACCTAACCGTAACTTCAAAAGTATACCTATTCCTTCACCTCAAACCTAAGCCTAACCTTGACCGAAATTCTTACCCTTATCTTAACCATAACCATATAATAACACAGCCTAACCCCAACCTTAGTACTAAACCCAAACCTAAATCGCAACACAATCCCTATCTCTAACCAGAACCCTTAAATTTAACGCAAACCCAAAACTCAATCCTCAGCCTGACACTAATCCAGATAGCAAAACCAGCCCTACCTCCAAGCCAAAAAATTTGGTTGCCGTTTTCGTTTTAGCTTTGGCTATTTTCCCACTAACGATTTCAGCATTCTCCTTGAACTTAATTTACTTTTAATGCTCACAATGCGTTTACACTTGGGACCAGGACAGAAAAACCGGCCCCTACGCAGAAACGAATGACAAGTTATTGCATAAACAGGGATTTTGCAAGGAAGTGAAACGTAAAAAAACCGTGGTGAAATTTGTCTTTATTCGGGTAGACTGGTGGTGACGAGTGAGCCAGTCTGCCAGCCGGGAGTCGATTGCTACAACTATGCTTACTGATGTTTTGGCAGTAGTCTTTTTTAACAAGTAACGGGAACTGCTTGTACGCCTTAACCCCTATATTTGCCTAGAGACTTACAGGTACATTGAGTAGGTAAATAAAACCATGACATATACATAAGTTGACGAAAAATATCTGACTAATCGAAACCGGTCTACGTGCATTCACCAAAACCTGAAATTAAGATTGAGCGTGCTTCAAGTAACTACTGAAGTACGCATCAAAATTGAGAAAATGTATTGTCCAAGGCTGCTAACGCATGAAGCACTTTGTACTTCTCAGCAGCTTTTGGCAGCTTTTTGTAGTTCTTTAATGCTACTCCCATTCCGGTCTTTTTACATACATCTTCTGCGTGTAACCAATGGGAATTTCAAAGACTCACACCAACTTTCCCTCAAATAAATTGAACTAAACTAATATTTAGTTAATTTAAAACACAAAAAGTACTCGAAGTACCATTTCGTAGGTTAGAAGTAGCAATTTTCTTTGGTAAAGCGGCGGTGCCGAAGACGTGAAAACGTCTGTCATGGGAGCAAACTCAATTCCTCGAAGTACATAAAACCCGTCTATTCAAGTAACTGAGTAAATGAGGCACCATGAGCATATAAATGAACTAAAAAATCTTCTCTGTACACAGTTCCAGTACATCTACCTCGAGAAATATTGTTGTGTGAAATAAAGCGCACAGCTAAGTATGTAATGTCTGATCATGTGTTTGGAAGCGTAATTTCGCTAATTTATTTACTTTTTCCGAATTTGAACGGGTTGAGATGTGGTTGAATAATGGATGCGGATTTCGCTTGATTTCATTGACAAGAGCGTCAAAAAATGAAAATTTTCATTAGATCACGTATTGGCAGGCTGGCAGATGCAGTTGTAGGCATGCCACTTAAATATTCTCCAAGAATATCTATCACATAAAGAGTTGCGCTTAGCTAACAGACCACAGTTTGAGCATAGATTCCATAACGGTCCTCTGTGTGTCAGGGTAATTTTTCTTGCGTAAAACTGGCTTGTGTTGTTTGACAGGGGTGGAGGCCGCTGAGTTGTCGGCTGTTCTTGTAATATCCGTGAATACTTTGCGTTCCTCGATATCATCAGTCAACTGCCCATTAAAAGCGTTCAAAATAAGACATATTTGAAATCATTTACCAAAATAGTGAGTTCCTGGGTGCACGTTTTAATGTAGCTAGTAATTTAGATCGTATTAGTGGACTCACTAAAATATGAAACCTAATCGCTGGGGAAAAGGAACGTCTAATTAGAAGGACTTCGATGTGCTCCTGAGCACTGGAACATCCTTTAAGTAATCATCTCTCCGAAAAATACTTCACTTTTGTAACGTCCTGGCTAGTGTCCACTCAATGCATCCTGCTCCAAGCTAAACGCAGAAGAAATTGAATATTTTTACCAACTTTTCACTTTCTTAAAGATCACTGAGATTTACTACTACAGACGAGAGAACTCACATTATGCTTTATGCGGGGGTCATGTTCGGAACCTTTGGTTACTTTTAGGCGCCGTCCCAGGATATTAATTACACCAAATGTGACCATATAAATGCAGGCATATTGCTTTGGCAACTAGTGGCTCGTTTCAAAATAGGCATAAGCGGAAACTAGACTGCAAAAAACAATTTTTTCCTAATGCTCGAAAAGCTAACATAACTACTCTATGGTGGGTTATTTCACAAGTTCTTATGAAATATTCGCAAATTCCAGAAAATATGGGCACGTTAAAACAAGGAATGGCCCGTAGGCGTCCAATTTTTGCGTCCTCCAGTCGTACCTGTTTACGAAAACGAACCGTCAAAGATCGAAGAGGCGTCTGTTTTTTCTTAAAATATCCTCTTCGTTTACATCCTTCATCATCCGACTTACGCAAATCAAAAAAGCAAATGCGATGTGCACAACATTTGGTTTGGTAAATGTTTCCAGTCAAGATTAATCTTATCCCGTTAGAGGAACACGCGCTGATGCACAAAAGTGGCCTGGGATACATGAAATTGCCTGAGTATGCCGTAAAGTTAGATTTCACTCAAATTTGTTTAAATATTTTGAAAAAAATTCTTGTAAACAAATTCTCTATGAAAAAGCAACATTTTCGGAACGCGTAAAGAAAAGAAACAAAATACGCGACTTTGAAGATGTCTCGAGATGATCATTTCAAGTTTCGTTATACCTTCACACGTTAGTTCGCCTACATCTTCTGAGTTGTCTCAGCGACAGGGGTTGCGAAAGACTTATGTAAGTCGAGGAAAGTTCTCTGTATTTAAATTATTTTGGATCGTACGTATTGCATATGACGGAAAATGCATTCGCTCGTGATTATTAAAACGCCTAAATACAGAAAGACTATAAAATGGCAGTGTCGCCGAAAATGCAAAATTATAGTGTCAGATGAACGGACTCAACTTTTAAAACTACAAATTCTGTGTGCAGAAATGACCCGATAAAAGTTTACATAGAGTAGTGTTTTAAAATAATTCATTTGGGTAGCAAACACTTAATTATTCCCCCAAGAACTAGTGTTAAATTAAGACTTTCGTTTAGCTAACGGTACGCAGATTGACCGTAGATTCCGTCATTGTTCCACGAGACTTTGACGTAATTCTGAATAATTTATTTGGCCACAACTGCCAATACATCCATGAATTACATGTGCCTGTAAACCATCTGGTATATTCTAGGTGTATTATTACGAAATCCTGCATGGGCACTCAGCGTACTGGAGAAGATTTGAGCAAATAGTGGTCCGTCCGCAAGATAACCGGCAAAGTACTTTTTAAAGCAGGAATTAATTAGAGATGGTTGTTACACTGACCAAGAGCCTATCACAGATCTCGTTGTGGATGTTCATGTTCTTCGGTCATAGGGTGTCCTATTCGCCTGAGACCATATTCATGACCAAAACAGCCATCTACAGGAATAAGGACGCCAGCGGACTCACTGCCTCAGTGAAAGCTTGGGAGATATTGTTAAAACGATCTTCTAGGGCAGTTAATTAAGAACACCGAAAACCGCAAAGTATTCACTGACACTTTAAGAAGACCTCACAGCTTAGTGGATTCCACCTCCGCCAAACACCACAGAATAATTTTACGGAAGAGGAACTACCTTGGCACACAGACGATGATATGCTTGCGAATGTGTCTGCCAAGTCCGTTCACAATGTCGGCTCGACAACATGTGACCATGTGAAAACTTAAATTCATGTGACGCCCCTATTAGTGAAATCATGCACCATTCAACCACGCCTCATCCAATCAAAAAAAACAGAAGAATTAGACCATATTTTCGTGGAACCATTATGGAATCTCTGCTCAAACTGTGTTCTCTCTATTTAACACTAATTCTTGGAGGATATTTACGTACGAACTGCACGAATGAAGCATTTTCAAACACTACTCTTTTTAACCATCCGGCCATTTGCATGCATATGCTTTATGTAGTTTTAAAACGCAAGTCTGTTCAGTTGACAGGACCTAAGGTGAAATGAAAGCCTAAAATAAGGAAATAGTAGTAGCTAGATATTATATTTTTTTAAAAAGGCAGTGTGGCCGAAAACGCAAAAAATCTTGTCAAATGAACAGACTTGAGTTTTAGAACTACGTGAGGTCTGTGCATGCAAGTGACCGGATAAATGAGATAGTTCAAACAGAACAGTGCTTAAAAATGGTTTGCTTGGGCAGTATACACTTAAATATCTTCCTAGAATCAGTGTTAAATGGAGAGTTGCGTCTAGCCTACAAACCACAATCTTAGCATAGATTCTACAATGGTCCCCACAATAATTTGCTCAATCCTGCCTGTAATCCGTAAGATATCGGTGCACACCCCTTCAAAGCTGATTGGCTGAATGAAGGCAGAATAAATCCGAAACAGTGCTCTACCAATCTACTCCCATAATCTGTCTTCTCCCCTCTGCTACCATAACTTGGCCAATTTCGGCCTGGTAGGGGGCTGCTTGTTCGGGACCTCTACCACCCATTTGGAGTTTGTTTGCTTAAGGAAGCCAATGGATCGGTGTGTGCGCACTACTTAGCAAATAAATACCCCATCTGCAGCGACAGAGAATGCCAGATGGCCTGCGATACCCAAACCCCGGACCGACCATTCCAGTTTTGTCCTTCTCTCTCTCTCTCTCTCTCTCGGTGAAAATTGCGATTGCATTTAAGGGCTGCAGAGCTTTAGGCCAATGGTACAGCGAATATGTTCACTTCCGCCCTGTAATACGGAGAGGCCGGTGCTCACATCTTTAACGCGAGTTCTAATCAGGCCCACTGGAGTCATTTGCAGCACATTATGGCGTGAGAGTTAAGTAACTTAGTTGGAAGAGCAACATCTCCTGAGAGGAGGGTGCGCAGCTGACCTAGGGGAAAAAACTGTTAAGTGCTGATTGACGACATTTGCAGGGAGGAGCTTTCAGGGCGACGTGGCACTTTCGCAGCCCTTCTGAAGCGGGGGGGGGAAATAAAGCTGCCTGACAGAGGGATTTGCAACTGCGTAATTTTGCCCTGCTGGTAGCTTCAGGTCCTTCAGCCTGCGCAGTCAGTTAAGGCGCGAAAACTCCTCCTCGAGTGGCAAGTGTACTCAGGAGCAGGGCGTCACAACAAAGACGGAAGTGAAAAGCGTAGGGGGAGGGTGAGGTGAAGGGCGGGGGCGGTGGTTTCACCCCGGCACCTGCGGCAAGTAGCGGCGCCCTGTGTCCTCCCCTTCCCGGTGCGTGTTTTTGGACTTTGAGGAAGCCAGCGCTTCAACCGCAAGCAAAAATAAGGTCGTGTTGTCGCCGCGCGATCGCGTCGACAACACGACTAAAGGCGCGCGTGGGCGTGTCTGGCTAGACGCTTGCCACACTGGATCTATGCGCCTCCCGATACGGACTCTGTCAAGCCGTCCCCGATAGAAGGCTTTTCTTTTTAGCTAGAGCGTTCGCTTCTGAAGGGATTGTAAACTCAAACGCTGGTGGCTTGATTTGACATAAAAAGGAACACGTTCAGGACAGTAAAGTAGCTTTCACAGTCCCGTAGCCCGGCATCATAAAAACATACTTCTATTTACTGATTGATCGCCCAGGCGACAGACACCAAAATAGAAACATCACTTAGGTCGCAGTTGGTAGCCAGGAATGGGGAGGCGGACAGCCAGGTCCCTGTCGTGCGGGAATAGGGGGATATATGAGTGAGGTAAATGGAAGGCTGGTAGAGGAATGTCGGAGATTCTGGGTAAAAGTAAAGTTACCAGGGAAAGTGCTGGGAAGTTTTAAGTAGATGGAATAATGACAGAAATTTAAAACCCTACCCTTAACCCTAAAATCCAACCCTGACCGCAACTGTAGAGCTTAAACCTAAGCCTCAAAACCGAAACGTAAACAAAATCCTAAAACTACACGCTAACCCAAAACGTAGCCATGACCCTAACCCTAACCTTAAACTTAACCCTTACCTTAAGTCTAACCCTAACCTCAACTGTAACCCTAACGGGGACCTAAATCCTAACCCTAACACTGAAACCTGACCCTAAAACGCAGACCCTAATCCTAAAACTAAACCTACACCTAACCCTAACCCTCACTAAACCCAACAGCCTAACCGAAACGGGCATCCTACCTAACTCAGTAGGAGCACACCTACTGATAACAAGTTCCCTAGACAGGGTAAGCACACCTACTAATAACAAGTACGTACGTCGACAGTATCAGCGTATAATGTCTGGCTACGAACTGCGATCTTACCGAAACATCCCCTCACGAAAATCAGTGGCCAGGAGTGGGATGAACGGTCTAGGAAGGAAACAAATGTCTAATTTGTGTGAGAGCGGTTTTGTCAGTTGATTACTAATCAGAGGAGGAGGACATGCGTAGAGCCCTCCTGTTTTGAAATACTTGACTTCCCAACTTGAGACTTGCCATTTCTTGGGTTCTCAGTTTAGATGAGACGAAATTACACACACCTCCATGTGTGTCTGTTGTCAAGAGTTCCGGTGGAAAAGGATTCATCAGACCACCGATCCGACGTCTGTAGACCAAGAAGAAAAAACTACAGTCAGTGAATAAGCCCTTGAAATGTTAACAGACATTGTGAAATGCGATCCCGGTAAGGAAGGATTACTAAAGGGGGGTAGTAATATGGATTTTTTTTTTAGCATAACTCCAAGACATTTAGGTTACGGCAGTATGCCCGCGGTTTTGAATGCCGTTCTCTTCGGCCACCTGCAGAAACTGCACTCCGTAAAATGAGCTCTTATGTACGGCGATTTTTTCCATTTATTTCTGGCGTCTTTATAGATTAAAAATATTTTATAGAAAATACGCCCAATAATCTACTATATTATATTCCTTTTGCAGTTAATTCCGTCTTCTTCAAAACTTGTTCTAAATAAAAGCTATATTTCGGTTTGGTGTCAGTTTCTGATTATTAAATTTTCTAAGACTGTTAAATGCGTATTCGAATGACATCGTGCCCGTCCTTTTTATATGCATCTTAAGTAACAGAGTCTGCATGTGTTGCATAATTTTATGAAGTCTCTGTGGTGTCTACAAGGTAACACAGAAAAATAATTAATTTTCCCTACATGGAAAGCTTACAACGTGAGCATTGTAAACTCTAGAAACAAGTGTAATCGCTGATCTGATTCATAAATATTCGGAGAGTATAAAATATATTTTTAAACCTAAATATACAATTAATTTTTACGTACGAATTTGAAAACAGGCATCCCAAGAATCATACTTTGAAAGAAAAAAGTACTTTGGAAAAGATAAACAAAGTTGGTGGTAAAGTTTCGACTTTGGTTCCCCAAGTCGTCCTCAGACGTGAAGTGTGCAAAACAGTAAACATTTAAACATGCCTGAAAAATCGATTTTGCTCTGTCACTCCTGCTGGCGTGATGTCCTGATTGGCCAATGTGTTTTCCGCTTCTTCTTGAGGCTGTTGTACACCGCATCTAATTCTACGTGTCGGTTGATGCATGAATTGTCGCGTAGGTTTCCTTGCGGTAAACCGAAGTTGAGATGTTCCTTCAGGCTTTCTCTGTAAGAGGACATCAGGAAACGGGAGTTTGTTCTCAGCCTCTTTCTCGAGTGTGAATGTGATTCCCGGAATTGTTGATTTAATATTGTGGAGTATTTCCCGTCGATCACTTTTACAATGACAAACGTGTCATCAACATATTGTACCCATAATTTGGGGTCAACTATTTGTAAGGCGATAGCCTCTAATTTCTGCATTATGACTTTTGCGAGAAAAATAGAGATGGGTGATCCCATAGGGGTTCCCTTCAGCTGTTGGTAGTATTCCTGTGCAAATGAAAAGTTCGTTTCTGGACAAAGGTCTAAGAGTTCTAACAAAGCAGATGCAGTGATATCCATTTCGTAGTACTAGAGGCGTTCCTCTGTGCATTGTCTTGCTAAATCCAGTGGTATAGGGGTAATTTGTGTACGAAATTCGAACAAAACGTGATTTGCTGCCATACGAGTACCATAAAGGAGACTCTAGGTCGTGCTTATCCTAAAATATATTTGAGTGGATAGGTAAATTTAAAATCAGCGGTAAATTTCACACTAAGTCCGTTGTCATTTTTTACGGAGTGCGGTTTTCCATAGTGCGTCGCTACTTGGTATGAGAAGGAGCTGCCGGAGAATTGCGCACGATAGTCAGATTGGATCGGGAAATAAACGCTAAACTAGAGCCTACAGTATCATGACACTTTCTGTACCATAAGGCAGCCATCGCTCGAATGAAAAGAAAGGGGACGACTTGTGAACATTATTTTATAATGCAACCACGCAGTATTCATCTTCCAGATGCCCAGTACTTCTGGCAGGTTTCAAAGACCACTAGGCTGGATAAACTGAAACACAGAAAACAAATGCACATAGCGAAGGCATTCGACGTAGATCAGCGGCAAATCAGTCCCGAGCTGTTTTAAACGACATCTGGGCAGTATTTCAGATGTTCCACACAGATAGCGGACATTAGAGCGTATCCGGGTTAACGGTCCAGGCGGTGGTGCAGCAGGCACAAGAGGTCTGAGAGAGACAGTGTTACCAGGGGCACAATGAGCTGACTGTAAGAACTTAATTCGCAATGACGAGACCGACGAAAAGTAGAGCTGCGGCGGAGCACAGTGTGTCGCTACCTGACCCTGACTTCC
>CACRXP010000108.1:372597-387230 GCA_902702965.1 Spirometra erinaceieuropaei | reverse complement strand
CGCGTTTGTTGTGACGCATGGCTCCTAAGTACACTTGCGCCTCGAGGAGGAGTTTTCGCGCCTTAACTGACTGCCGCCGGCTGGAGGACCGGAAGCTACCACCAGGGCAAAATTACGCAGTTGAAAATCCCTCTGTCAGGCAGCTTTATTTCACCCCCCCCCTTCAGAAGGGCTGCGAAAGTGCCACGTCGCCCTGAAAGCTCCTCACTGCAAGTTCCGTCAATCAGCACTTAACAGTTTTTTCCCCTAGGTCAGCTGCGCGACCTCCTCTCAGGTGATGCTGCTCTTCCGGATAAGTTAATTAACTCTCACGCCATAATGTGCTGCAAATGACTCTAGTGAGCCTGATTAGAACTCGCATTAAAGATGTGAGCACCGGCCTCTCCGTATTACAGGGCGGAAGTGAACATATTCGCTGTGCCATTGGCCTAAAGCTCTGCAGCCCTTAAATGCAATCGCAATTTTCACCGAGAGAGAGAAGGACAAAATTGGAATGTTCGGTCCGGGGTTTGGGTATCGCAGGCCATCTGGCATTCTCTGTCGCTGCAGATGGGGTATTTATTTGCTGAGGAATGGTTACACACCGAGCCATTGGGTTCCTTAAGCAAACAAACTCCAAATGGGTGGTAGAGGTTCCGAACAGGCAGCCACCTAACAGGCCGAATCGAGAGCTACAAAGATGGCGGCTCAAATTCAAAAGCCCGCCAAAATACGGTGACCCTGATTAAAACTCGCGTCAGAGGTGTGCGCACCGAACTCTCCGGATTACGGGACGGAAGTGAACATATTCGATGTGTTATTGGGCTAAAGCTCTGCAGCTCTTTACCGCAATTACAATTTTCACCAAAAAGAGCCAAGAACAAGACTGGGATGGTCCGTCCGGGGTTGGGGTATTACAGGCCATCTGGCATACTCTGTCGCTGCAGATGGGGTATTTACTTGCTAAGTAATGGGCACACACCGATCCACTGGCTTCTTTAAGCAAACAAAACTCCATATGGGTGGTAGAGGTTCCGAACAGGCAGCCACCTAACAGAGCGAAATTGGCCAAGTTATGCTGGCAGAGGGGAGACGACAGATTATGGGGGTATACTGGTAGAGCACTGTTTCGGATTTATTCTGCCTTCATTCAACCAATCAGCTTTGTAGGAGGTGTGTACCGATATATTACGGATAACAGGGCGGACTTGAGCTAATTCTCATGGAGCCAATATGGAATATATGCTAAGATTGCGGTTTGTTGGCTAAACGCAACTCTCTATTTAACACTAATTCTAGGAAGATATTTAAGTGTATACTGCCCAAACAAACCATCTTTGAGCACTATTCTGTTTGAACTATCTCATTTATCCGGTCATTTGCATACACAGGTCTCATGTAGTTCTAAAAATCAAGTCTGTTCATTTAACAGGATTGTTTTCGTTTCCAGCGAAACTGCCTTTTTTAAGTATAATATCTAGCTGCTATTATTTCCTTATTTAAGGCCTTTATTTCATTTACGGTCCTGGCAAATGAACAGGCTTAAGTTTTAAAACTACGTAAAGAATATGCATGCAAATGACCAGGTGGCTAAAAAAGCGTAGTGTTTAAAAAATGGTTCATTCGTGCAGTTCGCACGTAAATATCCTCAATAATTAGTGTTAAATGAAGAGGACACAGTTTGAGCACAGATTCCATAATGGTTCCACGAGAATATGGTCTAATTTTTTTTGAAGCAATATTTCCCCGGAATGAATTTAAAGCAAGAAAGGACAGCAGAATTTAATAGCACCAGAAAATTTCGCAACGGCTTCTCAACTGCAGCCTGTCGTTGCATAAATTCTGCTGCCATTGCTTGCTTTAAAATCTAATTTTTCTATTTTTTTTAATTGGCTGAGGTGTGGTTGAATAATGCATGGTTTCACTAATAGGGACGTCACATGAATTCAAGTTTTCACATGGTCACATGTTGGTGGGTCGACAGTGAGAACGGAATTGGCAGACACAGTCGTAAGCATATCATCTTCCGTGTGTCAAGGCAATTTTTCTTCAGTAAAATTATTTTGTCCTGTTTGTCGGAGATGGGGTCCACTAAGTGTTGCTGGGTGTTCTTGAAGTATCAGTGAATACACTGTGGTTTTTGGTGTTCCTAAGCGACTGCCCTGGAAAAGCGTTTCAACAATATCTTCAAAGCTTCCACTGAGACAGTGAGTTGGCTGGCGTCCTTATTTCTGTAGATGGTTGTTTTGGTCATTAATATGGTCTCAGGCAAATATTGCACCCCATGACCGAAGAACATGAACATCTACAAGGAGGCCTGTGATATGCTCCTGGTTAGTAAAACAACTATCTCTAATTATTTCTTTAAAAAGTACTTTGCTGGGTGTCTTGCTGACGGACCTCTATTTGCTCAACTCTTCTTCAGTACGCTGAGTGCCCATGCAGGATTTCCTAACTAATCCACCAGATGGCTTACAGGCACATGTAATTCATAGATGTATTGACAGTTGCGACCAAATAAATTATTCAGAATTACGTCGAATTGTCGTGGAACAATTACGGAATCTATGCTCAGTCTGCGTTCTGATGGCTAAACGAAAGTCTTAATTTAACAGTAGTTCTTGGGAATAATAAAGTGTTTGCTGCCCAAACGAATTATTTTAAAGCACTGCTCTATGTAAACTATCCTTTTATCGGGTCATTTCCGCACACAGAATTTGTAGTTTTAAAAGTTAAGTCCGTTCATCTGACACTATAATTTTGCATCTTCGGCGACACTGACATTTTATAGTCTTTGTGTAATACGTTTTAATACTTACGATTGAATGCATCCGACGTCATATGCAAACCTAAGATCCAAAATAATTTAAATACAAAGAACTTTCCACGACTTACATAAGTCTTTCGTAACCCCTGTCGCTGAGACAACTCAGAAGATGTAGACGAACTAACGTGTGAAGGTATAACGAAACTTGAAATGATCATCTCGAGACATCTACAAAGTCGCGCATTTTGTTTCTTTTCTTTACGCGTTCCGAAAATGTTGCTTTTTCACAGAGAATTTGTTTATAAGAAGTTTTTTACGAAACAATTTAAACAAATTTGTGTGAAAACTAACTTTACGGTATATTCAGGCAATTTCATGTAACCTAGGCCAAGTTTGTGCATCAGCGCGTGTTCCTCTAACGGGATAAGATTAATCTTGACTGGAAACATTTGCCATACCAAATGTTGTCCATATCGCATTTGCTTTTTTGATTCGCGTAAGTCGGATGATGAAGGATGTAAACGAAGAGGATATTTTTAGAAAAAACAGACGCCTCATCGATCTTTGACGTTTCGCTTTCGTGAATAGGTGCGACTGGAGGACGCAAAAACTGGACGCCTACAAGTTCTGTTCTAAGGTGCCCATATTACCTGGAATTTGCGAATATTTCATAAGAACTTGTGAAATAACCCACCATAGAGTAGTTATGTTAGCTTTTCGAGCATTAGGAAAAAAATTGTTTTTTGCAGTCTATTTTCCGCTTATGCCTATTTTGAAACGAACCACTAGCTGCCAAAGCAATATGCCAGCATTTATATGGTCACATTTGGTGTAATTAATATCCTGCGACGGCGCCTAAAAGTAACCAAAGATTCCGAACATGACCCCCGCATAAAGCACAATGTGAGTTCTCTCGTCTGTAGTAGTAAATCTCAGTGATCTTTAAGAAAGTGAAAAGTTGGTAAAAATCTCCAATTTCTTCTGCGTTTAGCTTGGAGCAGGATGCATTGAGTGGACACTAGCCAGGGCGTTACAAAAGTGAAGTATTTTTCAGAGAGATGATTAATTAAAGGATATTCCAGTGCTCAGGAGCACACCAAAGGCCTTTGAATCAGACGTTCCTTTTCCTCAGCGATTAGGTTTCATATTTTAGTGAGTCCGCTAATATGATCTAAATTACTACCTACATTAAAACGAACACCCAGGAACTCACTACTTTGGTAAATGATTTCAAATATGTCTTATTTTGAACGTTTTTATAAACAGTCGACTGATGACATCGAGGAACGCAAAGTATTCACGGATATTACAAGAACAGCCCACAACTCAGCGGACTCCACCCCTGTCAAACAACACAAGCTAGTCTTACGTAAGAAAAATTACCTTGACACACAGAGGACGGCATGCTTACGATTGCGTCGGCTAATTTCCTTGTCACAATCGGCCTGTCAACATGTGGCTTTGTGAAAACGTACATGCATGTGACTTCCATATCAGTGGAAGCATGAAAAATGATCTTTGCATCAGTCGACTTTATCTCGGAAGAATTTAAAAATAACAAAATTAGACCATATTCTCGTGGAACCGTTATGGAATCTATGCTCAAACTGTGGTCTGTCAGCTAAGCGCAACTCTTTATTTGATAGATATTCTTGGAGAATATTTACGTTTCATGCCTACAACTGCATCTGCCGGCCTGCCAATATGTGATCTAATGAAAATTTTCATTTTTGGCGCTCCTATTAATGAAATCAAGCGAGATCCGCCTCCATTAATCAACCACATTTCAACCCATTTAAATTCGGAAAAAGTAAATAAATTAGCAAAATCACTCTTCAAAACACATGATCAGACATTACACACTTAGCTGTGCGCTTTATTTCACACAATAATATTTATCGGGGCCGATGTACTGGAAATCTGTACAGGGGAGAGTTTTTAAACCATTTATATTCTCATAATGTTTCATTTACTCAGTTACTTGGATAGACAGGCTTTATGTACTTCGAGGAATTGAGTTTGCTCGCATGACAGACGTTTTCACGTCTTCAGCGCTTCTGACCCACGAAATGACGCTTCGAGTATTTCTCTTCCGTCTTAAGTTAACTAAATGTCAGTTCAGTTCAGTTTATTTAAGGGAATAATGGTGTGGTCCTTTGAAATAATCATCACACCCACCATCTTCAACAGTCACCATTCATCACTGATGGGTACCCAGACGATTTGAGCAATCTCAAAATTCTCGTTATTTCGTATATGATTTTTTGATGAATATCTAAATACCTAGGTATAATGCTTAACTCTAATGCTTTAACACAGTTTGGCTTGAATATGAGAAAAAGAATGGGTATGTATGAATGTAGGGATAATAATATTAATTTTTGCCCTGGTATAAATATCAATTTTACGTGTGTTTACGCGTACCTTTAAGTTAATGTTGTAGGAAGAATTAAAAATAATATTAAAGTGTTTTAGGGTGGTGGGTTTATGTATATCTTTGGTGCTTGAAAACTATAATAGGCAGTTAGAAACGTTTTCAAAGGGATTCCTAATATTCGCGGATTTCAGCTCTCCACGTGTCGGCTGGGGTCCTTTAGCCCGCGACTACCGGAGTTTGACTGTGCCATGACTTTGTCTGATATTTCTGTGAAAAAGTGTCCGATAGGCATAAGGAGCTGTGCGAAGAGGAAATGTCATCGTAATATTTGCAATGGCCTGTGCGCAAGCGACTGCTTTACAAGTATACAGCCTGTAGACTGGTAAACCTTTACGCAACTACAACGACAAATCAGATTCGAAATTATTCGGGAGTGGAGAAAATTTTTAAAACCGAAAGATACCCTTCCTTCGGGACAAATATTCAAAAAATACTCGATATGAGGCTAAACTGATACAAGTAAGGTACTTTTGGTCATGGTTTCCACAAAATTTATTATAATTAAATCCGGCGACGGTAGATTGTGAAACTCTACCCATCAACTAAATTTAGCTGTTCTATTATTATTTATGAGATGGACGATACCCAATTATTCTTAATGAGACAGATTACTCACGCGTACGCGTTCGACAACAGAAGCCGTTCAGAAATATCGAGGAAGCACAACGTTTGTACTCTAACCGAGGCAGAGTAAACCGAAACGCCCGACGACCCCTACGGCACGCATTATATGGTGAGTATCGACATGGCACAAAAGGGTTTTACTACTATTCCGGAAGGAATAAACAAGTCACAGCGTACTGAATCGGTGACGAAAGGCAATGCATGTGCGTTAGGGTAACTAGTAAATCAAGGTAAGACAAAGGGCTTACGGGTAGTGGGAGCGAGAACTTCATGCCAAATAATTTATCACTAAAAAAGTCACCCCGAAACAAGTCGGTGCACGCGATTATATCAAATTGTTAGATAACACGCAAAAGGAGGGCTTCCTGTAGCAATGGACTAATACGCAAAATAATGCTTTCTAAAACAAACATAGTAATTACCTACACGTGCTAAATCCAAGGGGGTTGCGCAACCTATCTTTGCCAAACATCTTTGTAAAAATATCATACTACACAAGTAGTCATCTCCTACTAGTTGTGGCTTTTGCAGGCGACCAAAAAGAAGTGCATTCGAAAGCCAGCATCCTGACGTGACTGGATTTTTTTGAGGGTATGTTGCGCGATAACTACTATTATAACCCCACTAAAGTAATCTTGGTAGGATCCCTGTTGGTAGCCCTCCCGGTACTGAAATTGCCCGGCTCCCTATCTTACGGGACCGGTGGTAATGGGGGATATACGGGTGGGGCAATTGTGTGCAGGCTTCAAGGACGTTTATAGTGTATGCCCCGAATTGATGCCCCTGCTAAAGTCGTAGCCAAAATTAAATATGGCGATAAATGAAAGAAAGATATAAAAACGAACGTGGATACTGAGTACGGTCTGCGGAATGAATGTATCCTAGCTCCAGTTTGAGTTGGGCATTCCTGATTTTCCGAAAATAATAATTTATTTTCACTAAGGTCACATGTATGTTAGAAACTGAAGCAGTAGTTGTGTGCTAGACGTGAATGTTGTAGTAAGCAATGTGTAGAGCAATTAGCCGGGAGGGCTACCAACAGGGATCCCACCGTAATCTTTCTTGATTGTAAACGCATTTCAGAATCTTGGTTAACATTTATCGAAACTGGTCACTAATTGAGAGCATAGATGATAAATGCCCAACCCAGACCTCATTCGCTCCGAGGTTTGCAAGATGTTGAGCTAGCGGCCGGTAGTGCAATGTTTGCGGTTTTTATGCGACCACGTCTTATCCTATGACCTTCGGTTTAAGATGGATGTATTTATGGAAAGAAAAGTCGTCTGTGACCTTGGGGCCTTGACGTAGGTGATCCACGTGCCTCCACAGGTGACTGCTTCTAGACGCGCCATCTTGTGGCCTGCACACACGCAAGGCGAAAAAAGCTTGCGCGCGAGTGTTCGGCCCTGACAGTTTAGCCGGTAGGCGGGGGGGGGAGAAGTTCTCCCACTGCTACCGTTCGTCTTCCTCTCGCAGTGCCAGACTGCGTACGCAACGTTTGTATTTAGGTATGCCTAAACATGTGTGCGATGTTGTTACAAATTCTGACGACTATTGGGGACCTTGGGAAAGATGGTATGGGCGGTGCTGTTGACGCAGACATTGACATTTTGGACTGAAATAATGTTTAAGGGTTGAAGTAAATAACATCCTTCAACCAGATGAAATTGGGCATAGACTAAAGACTTTAAGAGCTTTATTATTCCCTTGGCTGTGAGGTCCAATTCAGACAGACCAGGTAAAAGTGGTGTGTTCCTCAAGCCAAAAATAACTTATTCCATCTTCTTGTGTTCCTCATTCTTTCGAAATTTTTTTTCACATTTTAAATTCCATCTTATTTATCGTGTTGTCTTGTAAAAGAATTTGCAAACTAATTAGTATATGCCTTGTCCTTTTCTCTACTTTAAAGCATGCTGATGAAATACGGTTTCAATTTGAGTGAATCAGGGTTGAGTCATTTTTCATACGACTGGCTGTAACATTTAACTCCTGTGCTCCTGGAATGCAGTAAGTGGCGCATCTCCTGAAACACTAGCCGAAATTTTGAGATGTGTTTTCAGCTAAAAAGAATTATTTATGTAGTTTTAATGTTCACCATCCTGCATCATAGTCTCGAGATCTTTAGGTCACGCTGGGATACCGACTTTTGAGCGAATGTGGTTCCAGCCGCTTGACCAATCGATAAAAATGCCAACCTTAGGGGCTCTTATTGAGTTTTACTGTTCAAATAAATTAAAATGTATTTCATATGTACCGGACAAAAGAACATTCTTTCTTGTACTCATATAGTGACATGGTTTTATACTCAAATAAATGATATTTTCAGGTTCTGAAGACGTTTTCTAATTCACGAATAATTGTGAACCCGCTCTCCCGCTGTCTTTGGGTTTCGGGCCTACAATCTGCACGTTGTGTACCTTGTTGTTAAGAGGATGCCACAGAGAACTCATCGAATGCTGCAATAAACGTGCATCGTCTTGTAAACTACATTAACAGACGATAAATTCCAAAGGTAATGGTGTATGTGAAGACATTCCGGTAGTAATTCTGTCTTGGAAGACCGTGCATTTGGGTTCTTCGTAGACTTCCCATGATACGCTGGGGAATTTGAAAGTTGTGTAATATCCACGTGCAAATATTCGTCTCCTGTCTCAGGACGACAGAGACCCCAGCCTATCGCGTTCTATAGGAGCATACGGTCTGTTCGGAATGCCAACGGGCAGAAGGTTTCGGGTTGATCTCGACGGGGGGGAGGCCGAAAGCCAATCTTTCGTCGTGAGTATGGCAGTCAGATCTGGCAGTCTCATTCTGGATCTTGAATTATTGCTCGTACAGTCGACATTTCTCGCGTTTATTCTGTCCGACGACTGGCAAATAATGGAACCCTTTGCTCTGCTCACTTTACATCAAACAGAATAACGCCAGTTTTAAGGCCAAGATATGGTTTAGTATGCTAGCTAACAGTAGTCCCTGGGGGTAAGGATATGGTTTATGGCCGGCGTTACTTACTCCGGGGCGCATTCATGTTGAGCAAAAGCACTAAACATCTGAGAATTTTTTCGCACCACACATTTTTTACCCTCGATATTGTCGCCAATTAAGAGGAGGCGCTATTTTTTTTACCATTTAATGGTAATAGTAAATGAATTTAATGCAGGCATTGTCAAAAAAGGTACTGCCTTGTCGCATTTTTACTTTGATGACTACCTTAAAGTGTCATGACTGACCACCCTCACGCCACAGCCACCGCGAGGTCTTTTCTTTCTCTGTCATGTACGAATAAATATTGTCGGCAGTTTTCTTTTAGCATGATCGCTCTCCGAAGTAAGTAACCCTGGCAATAAATCATACATTTGCCGGTCCTGTAGCCTTCCCCTAGAAACAAGTACATTCATCATCCAACAACAATCGGGTAAACAACGCCCTTGCTGTTGTGCAACAGGCCTTTGGTTAGGAATGAAATCTTCCGACAAACGATTTTCTGATCAGAAGAAGAAACGATCGCTGGAACAAGGTGTTTATTCGCCTGACGTTTCTGATTCTCACTTGAACCCATCATCCGGGACAGTGGCAGAAAAGGGGGACTCGTGCACCGGAAGTTGCAGTATTCATAGGATGCAGTCGCTATGCTACGGCATACCTACAGCAATTAACCGCGCTTCCCTTCATCAAGGATTGTTGCCAGCTGGTGCTCTAATTGCTTGATGGCCGACGTGCAAGTTGCTAATTGCCGAAATTTCATCATCCGTGTTGGATGCTGGCGTGATGATTGCTCGGCCATCTGACTCACCGGCTTGCGCGCTTCCCGAGTGGTCAATTACTTTGGCCAGCCTATGCCTCAGCACGGAATATGGAGTGGAGGATTTTCTATTCCCAACCCAATGTGAGTGTATGGTTATCAGAGCGCTAAACACGATCCTGGCTTAGATAGCCGAGAAGAATTCTTTAAAGGGTTTTCAAATCAACCCGAATACCTGACAACGCCTCGCACGAGACCGGGGAGCAGAGAGGAATGGAGCGACAATTTATGAAGCCGACCGGATAGCCGCTGACAAGACCAGAAGAGCGGCTCGCAGGCCTCGGGTGCTCCCGTTCCCCAGCGTCAACACGCAACCCCCTCCAACGTGCCGGGGCTGTCAGCGCAGAATGGTCACGTCGCACATTTCAGGACCCAATGTAAAAACGACCCAACAACCCCAACTGCTGTCGCCACCCCAGAACCAACCACCACGACGGCCACGGTGACGACCCCCCCCCCACACTACTGATGATCACACCCACGATGCTCTGACGCCGTTGATCACCGCCACTTCACACGTTCTCTGCAACAATCCCGCGGCGACGGCGACAACTACCAGCCCTCTTAATCTCGCCACAGGTGAGGACACTCCCGACGCCCCGTCCACCATTACCCTCATTATCACTACCACCACCACCACCACCACCACCACCACCACCACCACCAAAACGCGGACTCGGTCCCAATCTGTCCTCAATGAGGTTGAACTTTCGCCTCACGCATCGGCCTAGTCGGTCACTTCCGAGTCCGTCCCACAGAGACTGACGGGCCAGTGTCTGGCTTCAAGAGGCCAATGGTTCGGGTTATGGGGGGAGGGGGGTTCGCCTCATTATGCTTTGGTGATTGATTTGGAACCCTGCAGACAGCCGAACAACAGATAGTAGTATAGACAAAGTGAGATTACCGATAAAGGCAAGAGAGTTTGCAATGACGATTTATGGCTTATTAATCCTCGTCGGCCATTTTTGCCCAATTCCAGATTTGGGGGTATCTGATAACTGAACGAACGTTTGTTTTATTTATAAAGCGTCAATCAGCATGAAACTTTACAGGCACAAATAAATTATTCGGTAGACTCTTCCCCTTCTAATACATCATGCCGGACTGCACACCACTTTAGTTATTTTATATGAATACAGCTTGGCCGATTTCGGCCTGGCAGATGGTTGCCTGTCCATGACCCCTGTCACTCGTTCGGAGTCTTTTTGCTTCGGGAAATCAATGGATCGGTGTGCGTCCATTCCTGAGTGAATATATATAGGCAGAGTAACATTACCAACGAAGACAAGGGAGACTTGTATGGTCATTTCTGACTTATAAGCCGTGGTCGCGGAATCGAGTTCTAGATGTTCAAAACCTCGGAGGTATGAGTGGCTGAGGACGGCCACTGGTGAGGCTGCAGAGAGAGCCCAAAACACAACGGTCCGAGTGAGTTCCGTTGCACGATCGGTGTGCGGCAAGGCTGAACAAATCAAGGTCGGCAGGAAAGGCCAGCGAACGACTCTGATGATGGAAACGAGAGTGTTTATGAAACGTCAGTTTGAATACAATCTGGTCCATGAAATCGTTTCTCTTCTTCGTCCTCCTCGGGGGATTATAAACAAGATATATATATATATATATTCATTCAGGAATGAGCGCACACCGATCCATTGGCTTCCCGAAGCAAACAAGCTTCGTATGGGAAACTGGAACTTTCATTGTTTAGGTTTTCGAGGCTGGTCCCCTAGCTCTTCGTCAGACTCTGGGTGTACAAAAACAGTCAACTTTTTAACTGAGTCTAACAGAGGATTCTAAGGGTGATCAGCCAGGCTTGCGACACACGGGGATTCGAACTCGGGATCTTTGGTCATTGAGCCGACTGCCCTACCAATGGAACCGCGAGCCTGTTATCCTCGGTTGCTATCTGAATATTAACTATTTTTGAAGGGCGTTCACCAATCGGGTTACGTCCTATTGAGCGTATCCCACAGGACATATCGACAGAAATGTGTGCAAATAAATACGTCCTTATTTCTGCCCTATTCGCCATTTAATCAATTAATCAATATCCCAACCAATATCAAGGACGAGAAATGCAAAATATGCACACACACACATCGCAAATGATTCAAAGAGGACCTCAATCCGATGAGTCTTGGACATTTCATGGAACAGAAGTTCATCAGCGCTTTTCCACTACAGGTCGAGTATGTATTCATAAAAGTGGGCCTCCATCCATTAATTGGCTCCCCGAAGCGGATAAACGTTTAAACGCAGCACACGTTCGAAACGCCGACTTATCAACCCACCCGCATTTCCTGTCGATACTTTCACAGCTGAGTTCGGTCTGACAGGTTGCCGTCTGTTCGTGACCGCTGCCGCCTTGTTGGAGTTAATTTGCCTTGGAAAGGTCAATGGTTTGATGCATAGACATTCTTCATCGGGCTAACTGCACACACACAGAAATAAGTCCAACTAATTTGCCGTCGCATTTCTATCACATGACTCTGACGAGGAGGATGAGTAACGATGGTCATAAATATAAATTAATCCTTCTGACGGGCAGTCAGGATTAATTCTGTGGTCCAAAATCCATGACGCACATTTTTTCTCCTGTGCGTCAGCATAATCTGAAACCACTACCTGGGTTTGACGTCATGATCATCGTCGGCGTCTACGTCATACGCCAGCAGAACACCGTCGAAATATGTGCCTGGATTTTTATCTAAGGCTCACGTTTGGATCTACGATGTAGGCATTTTTGACGCGCACAGTCCCTCTTGGGACATTATGAAAAAATTGCCATTAAGGGGCATTTTTTAAGAAGCAGGGACATGCGAAGCATGTGCCTCCATGAAAAAAACGCGAAATTATGCCCAACGAAGTCTGTTTTACGATGGCACCTCAAGTGCATTTGGCAGCTTTCAAGGAGAGCACCGAGTTAAGTGCGCGAAACCACCTAAATTTTATTATGCAATACAAAAAAAATCGAAAAAACGCATGCTGTTGCTATTAGTCATTAACAGTGTTGGGCGTAGAGCGGGCGGGCTAACTCGTGAAATGTCATACGAAATTCCGAGATGTGTTTTCGTTCCGAAAAGATTAATTAAGTAGGGTCGCAAAACTAATCATCTAACAACATGATTCTATAATAATCCAGTTGTCTCACGATGCCGGCGTTCGAACGAACTTCTTTCCGACTGCATGCAAAAACCACACACTGTAAAAATGAATACTTAAGTAGCATGCATTTTCTCATCGATTTTCAATGCACTTAAAAGCGCAATTGTATTACATGGAAAACATGCATGAAAATATTCAATCCTTTACTCGCTCGGTAGAAATAACTTCTTCTTCCAATTTTTTACTCGAAGGAAGGGTATAATTTGGCTTTTAAAAAGTTTCAAATTCACGACTAATTTTGAACCCGACCTGCCGCTACACCTCCATTCAGGATTTCAAAACTACAAGTCCCATATTTTCTGCTTACGGAAACCCATACACTTCTCTACGGTATTAAGAGAGGACCTTGTGGGGTTCATAAAATTTAGCAGTGGATTTAGGCGATATTGTTAACTTTATGAGCAACATTGGTTAAATGCAGAGACATGACGTTTTATGAACGGCCATGTCATGGTGTTAAGAAATCTCACAATTATAAGCTTTTTTAAAACCGAATCATACCCTTCCTTTGAGTATAAAATTGGACGAGGACGTAATTTTCTACCGAGTGAGCAAAATAATGAACATTTTTGCACATGTTTTCCATTAACTATAATTGAATTTTTAAGGAAATCGAAAATCAATGAGAAAAATGCATGCTACGTAAGTAGTCATTTTTCACAGAGTGTGGTTTTTGCATGCAGTCGGAAAGAAGTTCTTTCGAAAGCCGGCATCCTGCGGTAACTGAAATATTATACAATTATTTTGCAGGCTGACTGGTTTTACAACTCTACTTAAATAATCTTCTCGAAACGAAAACGTATTTCTGAATTTTGGTTGACATTTCATGAGTTAGCCCACCTACTGTATGGATGGTGACGTAAGTCATGAAACGCGATGAGGGGCACCGAAAACGCTGTGCAGTTTATGTATTTGTCATACCCGTCTCGGAAAGTGTTCTTCGCCTACCCAAAATATGCTTTAAAGTATTTTTACCAGACAAAATATAAACTAATTCGAGCGGCTATAAATGTTACCTCATATTTGGGGAATTGTTTGCATTATTAAATGTCCTAAAATATGTTTGCGCATCTGTGTCTGTTCTACAAGAGGGTAGTAAACTTCAACGGAGGGGTTTACCAAACAAATCTTGCCGCACTTCAAAAATGGATTTTTTAATCCGCATATGTCAGGTGAAAGAGGGTGTAACAAGCACGCTGTTTTATCAAACCAGACGTTTCATCGAGTTAAAAAGTTGGATTTGTTAATCGGTGCGGCTGCGTGCTCTACATTTAAACACACTCTTATTTTCCTGTCATTTGCGAATACATCATAAGTGGCCGCGAAAGGGTCAACCGCCAAGTGGCTACTTTAACTATTGAGCGTATAGTGAGGTCTTTTGGGATCTACGTTCTGCCAGTGCCCCCCCCCCCAAACGGGCCACGTGGACCAACACGGGGGCCATATTGCACTCTGGCAGGCGTTATCGGAGTTGCGCACCATAACAAATTGCCAACATTTCGGGGTGTGGTGAGCGCCCATCTGTCATCATTTATATTCCCGATCACAACCGACAGGACAACGGGCCCGTGGCTCAATGGTAGTGCGTCAAACTCCATGACCAAAGATACCGGGTTCGAATCTCAAGTGATCCACACTTGGGGTTGGGTATGACTGGCTGATGACGGCTAATAAGCCAGAAATGGCCATTCCGGTCTCCCTTGTCTTTGTCGGTACCACCTTATATATATATATATATATATATATATATATATATATAATGTTAGGGGGCGCTCACCGATCGTTCATACGGAACTCACTCGTTCCGTTGTGCCTTATGGACTCTCTCTCGAGCCCAACCAGCAGCCGCACAGCGGCGCATG
>CACRXP010000108.1:341822-372430 GCA_902702965.1 Spirometra erinaceieuropaei | reverse complement strand
TATATATATATATATATATATATATATATAGTGCATGACCTATCTCATGAAAGGTCGACTGAAACTCTGAAATGCGTTTTCGATTGGGAAGGATTACTTGGTCGCGGTTGTGATACTGATTATCTTAAGGCATACTCTTATAACATTTTGGACTCGGCTGGATGTCGGCTTTTAAATGCACTTCTTTCCAATCTCCTGTAGAAAGGGTGCTCGGTAAAAACTGACTACTTAAGTAGCATGCATTTTTCCCATTGATTTTCGATGGTCTTGGAAATTCAAATATATTTTATAGAAACCACAAACAAAAATATGCTTTCTTTTAGTCATTCA
Source organism: Spirometra erinaceieuropaei (assembly GCA_902702965.1). Taxonomy (NCBI): domain Eukaryota; kingdom Metazoa; phylum Platyhelminthes; class Cestoda; order Diphyllobothriidea; family Diphyllobothriidae; genus Spirometra; species Spirometra erinaceieuropaei. The sequence continues at coordinate 372,100 of CACRXP010000108.1, read as the reverse complement.
TTAGAGAATCACGTCGTTTTTATATTTTATACTTAAGGAAGGAGTATAATTAGGTTTAAAAAAGTTTCTAATTATGAGACTTTTTAAGACCGCGATATGTCCATTCACATAGCATCGTACCTGGCCGTTTACCACTGCTCTCATGAAATGTACAACATGGTCCGCATCCATTGCAAAATTTTATGGACCCTGTATGATATCTATTTAATGACATAGAAAAATATAGGATTTTCTTTACGCGGAACGCATGCACCTTGCAGAGTGTAATCACTAAGCGCTAATTCAACGAATGACCAGGCTCCAAATTATTCGGCAATTAGAAAACTTTTTTAAAACCTAATTACATTCCTTCCTTAAGTATAAAATATAAAAACGACGCGATTCTCTAATGAATGACTAGAAGAAAGCATATTTTTGTTTGTGGGTTCTATAAAATATATTTGAATTTCCAAGACCATCGAAAATCAATGGGAAAAATGCATGCTACTTAAGTAGTCAGTTTTTACCCAGCACGCTTTCTACAGGAGACAGAAAAGAAGTGCATTTTAAAGCCGACATCCTACCAAGTCTAAAATGTTATAAGAGTATGCCTTATGATAATCAGTTCACAACCGCGACCAAGTAATCCTTCCTAATCGAAAACGCATTTTAGAATTTCAGTCGACCTTTCATGAGATAGGTCACGCACTGTATATATAAGCATGTCAAGTGGGCGTTTGACCCTCACTGTTGTGGTCAGGATCTCACTCGATCCCATTCTGTCCGCCCGCCAGCTTGCTACTGGCGACAACGAACGCTGTGTCAGAGGACACATACCACATATAATACATGAGCAGCTCGCTAAGAGTTCGTTGTCGCCAGTAGCAAGCTGGCGGGCGGACAGAATGGGATCGAGTGAGATCCTGACCACAACAGTGAGGGTCAAACGCCCACTTGACATGCTTATATACCTCACTTCATAAGGCCTATGACGTACTTATGATCGGTAACGACCGTGAAACAGCTGTCTGCGTCTGGCCTGTTGCACTCTTAGCGAACTGCTCATGTAATATATATATATATATATATATATATATATATATACTGCGGGTAGGTTGTACGTCAGTCGTTTTATGGAAAACGTTCGCCCTTATGTCTTGGAACTCAGTCTTAAACCCTCAGGGGCAGTGGCACAGCAATACGTACTGAGAATACATGTACATGCATGCGAAAACTCCCCTCTGTCGAATTATGCGTCATATGTTGCCGTCGAGTACGACTGAGGAACACTAATTCAATAATGTAATTTGTCAAATTATCCTTTAGCTTTTAGGCGACTGACTACATTCTTGCGTGCATCCCACTCCAGAGGGGGTATTTTCCAACGTTAACAATTTCGCCAACCGGCCTCCACATTACTAAAAATAGTGTTCGTTTTAATCTATTTTAGGCAGATTTCTTTATCTTCTCACCCCCCCCCCCCTTCGCCGCAAAAGTCCCTCCTCTCGAAAACGGACGTCTTCTTGGATTTCACGTGAATTTCATTTGGATTGTAATAAATAAAGGAAAAAAAACAAAAATAAATCAAGGGAAGGGGAAAATCATTTGAAACATAATCCAACAGTAGTCAAAATATCAAGGATTGGGGCACAGCCAGTCTACCAGTCTATAAGACATCAAAGAAGACTGCAACGGCCCGCCCACGATCGTCCTCTCTCCACCTGCCCCTAGCCGGGGCGCTGACACGCCTCCGCAGAAGTGGCAACTCACTGGACTGCTCCCTGTCCGCCTTCTCGTTGAGGGCATTTGAGGCGTTGGAGGACTCGTCGATTGTCATGCGCGCAGCCTGGGAGAAAAAGCCGTTGGGCAGGGACTTGCGGTGGCTTCTGTAGTCCTCCACCAATCGATGAAGGTCCAGCAGGTACTTTTCAAACAGCAAGTCCTCCTTGGGTACTTCCTGCCGGACGAAATCAACCAGCCGGAAGAGGTAGTCCACGTTGGGTCCGCAATGGCCGGTGGCCTTGGCTATCTGGTTCGCCTGTCAGGAGAGAGCGCAGGAGAGCACAATAAGTCGGGCTTTTTAATTGGGTTGCAGACAAGAAGAGGTCTACACAGACAGAGGGCGGCCTCACCTGAACCTCCAACGGGGCGTCTCCAATGTACTGTGGGTTTCCGGGTTCTGCAATGTAGACCTGTACGTTAAATCGCGCTGGCTCCTTCGCCAGTTGCAGGTCCTTGCTCCATTCGTCCTCAGGGCTGTCGGGTGTTGCAAAGGTAAGTTTGCGCGCGATGAAGGCTACCTCATCGAACCGATAGCCACCGGTGATCATCTCACGTTCAGCGAGGTGTTCCAGAGCAGCATCAATGTCCTTGCGTCCCTGGATCTCGTAGGTGACGCCCCAGACACGTGTTTGGGCGTTGCGAGCGGGGACCAGTGTGGCAACACGGCCGGGCTAAAATGGGAGGAAAGTGGTGATTGACGACGCCGTCGTCAGGGGCGCACGTGTGAAGATTATCTACGGTAGTGCAGCTCAGCTACGATGTGGCTGTTTTCAGCTTCAGAGGCAATCAAGGGCGACGCTGCAGGACTAAAAGATGGAATCGTAAACTGGCCAAAAGCTAGCACACGCAGCCGGGACAACGGCTGACTGGAATTCGTTGAGAAGTCCGGCGTGGTGTGTCGTATCGCGTACCTGGACTGTCCTTCTAATTACATAGATCAAGCCGCCACAGGTTCCGACCATGCATATGCGGGCACGGACGCACAGTGTGAAGGAGTTACCAATTGTCACTAGTGGCTGTCCGAAACTTCGATGAGGATAGTGAACTTAATTGCACGACTGCTGACATAGTTGCCAAAATTTTAAGCAAAACAAGATAAGAATTTATCGATGTCTGAGTATCAACGGAGAATCCAGGCAACCGGAGCCTCGACCTCGCGCCCGCATGCAGGGTCTCACGCAATCACCTCCAGACATGTGGCATTGGCCGTTCATTGGTTAACACAGCACGTAACTGGCGTTTGCCTCGGTGTTGCTGTCAGGTCTTTCAAGTAAATAAATGACCCCGATGGTTGGCAGCTCCCCCCCTCCATATTCTTATGAATTCTTCCGCCAACAGCTTGCGCGTTAGTTGGTGGAATTCTTTCTGACCACGGGAGACTGCGAACCCGCGGACTTTGGGGGAAAGGTAACGCTAAAGATCAATATACTGAGGCCTTCTTCACTGCAATTCTTCCAGTGGAGCGGGAAGTTGCCCGCCAAGACGCCACCACCCGTGGCGGTCGTGGCGTCGGTTGTTATTTGCACTGAATCTCACTGGGCAAAGAACTCCCATTTCCATTCACTAATTTAACTTTCTACACGTTTAAGCCGCAGATTTATTAATGAACATAGTCTCTTAGAGTTCTCGGGAGTTTGGGAAGAACCAAACCTCAGCCCCACGGCTGAAATTCGAATCAGGGACCCCTGGATCGGCGAAAACCGTCCTTGACCACTTGGCAACAGTCATACAGCCGGCTGACACGGACAAAAAGGACACGAACCATTACCATCAGCGTCCGTAATGCACATGTAGTGCCAGACTGTCCAGACCGCTAACGCAAATTCCAGTCGCACGTCAGCGTGGTTAGTTAGCTGCGAAGCCATCATAGTGCGACTGGGGAATCAGCGACAGTAACTCTGGACAGTATTCATCCTACATGCCTCCCTATGTCCACCCCTACGCCGTCCCAAAACATTCAAACATTGTATGATCACCTCCGTTCCAATGTGCATATATTAAAGCTTTCGGTGAAACATCACAGTCCTGGATCCCCTAGTACTATTTCTCTCTACACACAAGCATAAACACGTAGACAGTACGCGGCTCCTTCCGTCGTACGCATTCCCAGGTCAATTAGTATCAAGTACTACATCGCTTATGGAGTAATTGTGCTAGTGGAGTAACCAGCGTGAGAAATCTCATGGGTGAATGCGCACATTTCACCTTCGAGAGAACGGTGTCTGTTGATGATCTGGTCAATTGATGTGGGAGGACACCATGTGTGGCTATCTGAAACGGTAGATCATAGCAAAACAAGCCTATTGCACACTACGCTGAATCTGACATGCTTGAATCTATCGCGCCATATGCCGCGGCTTCAAAGGCCACCAGCTGAGACACTAATTCGCTCAGATTGCATTGCCTTCTTGCTAGTGCAACTCTCATGTAAGTCATTAACTTCTCTGGGATCCGGTTTCATGTGTGTTACGCGATGGACAGTGACTACGCGTCACGTTAGCGACTGCAACCAGTGTCGTTCCCATTCGACTTGACGCTAACAGGTTCTGCCCTATAAGAGAGGTTGATTCAGCACTGGGTGTTTGAACGTATAGTAGGTGGGCTAACTCATGAAATGTCAACCGAAATTCCGAAATGACTAATTAAGTAGGGTAGTAAAACCACACATCGTGCAGCACAATTCTATACTAATCCAGTTACCTCAGGATGCCGGCTTTCGGACAAACTTCTTTCCGGATGCATGTCAAAACTATACTCTGTAAAAAATGACTACTGATAAAGCATGCACTTTTCTCATTGATTTTCGATGCCTCTAAAAATCCAGTAATATTTCAAGGAAAACATGCACAAAATATTCACTCATTCGGTAGAAAATTACGTCTTCTTTCAATTTTGTACTCGAAGGAAGGGTAAAATTCGGTTTTAAAAAGGTTTCTGATTGTGAGATTTTTTTAATACCGTGAAATGGCCGTTCATAAATCGTCATGTCTTTGCATTTACCAATGTGGCTTGTAAAGTTAACAATATGGATCAAATCCAATGTTAAATTTTAAGGACCCCATATGGTCTACTCTTGATACCGTAGCGAAATGCGTGGTTTTCCGTATGCGGAAAATACATGGCTTGCAGTTTGGAAACCTTGAATGCAAGTGCGACGGCGGAGCGTGCTCAAGATTATTCGGGAATTGGAAGAGTTTTTGAAAACTGAATAATAATAAAATTGTAATTGTAAATTGTAAAATTGTAATCATAAAATTGTAAGAAGACGTAATTTTCTACCGAATGAGCGAAAGAGTGAATATTTTTATGCATGTTTTCCATGAAATATAATTGGACTTTTAGAGGCATCGAAAATCGATGAGAAAAGTGCGTGCAGAGTATAGGTTTGGCATGCAGTCGGAACGAAGTTCTTTTGAAAGCCGGCATCCTGCAGTAACTGAATTATTATAGAATTATACTGCACGGTAGTTTTACAACCCTTCTTTAGTAATCTTTTCGTAACGAAAACTCGTTTCGGAATTTCGGTTGATATTTTATGAGTTAGCCCAGCTACTGTAATTCTCTCCTCCCACAATCAGACCCACTTTCAAACTATCACGGCGCGCTACCTGCCGTGCCCTAGAAGGTTGCCAACTGACGGGATAACTCTTCTTTTCCGTATAGAGACTCCTTTATGTTACCGCTTCGACTCCGTCACTTACAGGCGATCCGAGATTTCTGTGTGTTTTGCGTGAAACATGTGAACGGACTGTTTAGCTTTGTCGGTCCCTGTGTTCACACCCCCCCCCCGGCCGTCTTGACTTTGTCATGCTACCGAAAGAAAGTAACTGAGAAAAGATACGAGCAGATGCAGCAAAAGCCTGCGTCATTTTAAGCCAACTCATTTGGAAGCCACAGTCGCGCCAGCTTATGTGGGCAGTAGCGAACCTCATAGCTCGCGATGGTATAACTACCCTGTACTCGTCTGGTTCTGCTTGTAATATGACACATGCTCTTCGTCATCTCGTGGTTGACCTTAAAGGAAGAAGTATTAAAAGATCTAGGGAAGTACTGGCAGGTAAAACCGAATGCAAAAAACACGGAATACAACACACCAACTGGTCCTGCGTAAGAGCAACAAACTACTTAATTACCTAAGTAACTTACCCATTCGGGAGTTCCACGGTGTGTTGTTGTGCCCTGGTAAAACCGCCGGTGGTAGCCCTCAATGTAGCCGATCCAACTGCGTGAAAAAGTAATATTCGGTTTCCAGATCAGCGACCCGTAGCCAAAAATGTATAGTTTGCCCGTCCGGGGGTTAACCATTTGATTTCGCAAGAAACTGACCTTGCGAGTGTAGGGGAACTCGCTAGAGAAGGTGTCCATCGCGCAGGAACCAGGGACCTGGACAAATTTCTGTGTAACTCTGCATGCGAATGCGTGCCTTAAGTAGACGCTCGCTTGAGTGTTTTCATTGGCCCTGCAGTCTGACCAATCAATTTAATTCTACCAGCTGATGACGAAATCCACGTGAAAATTCGGCGGGCCAGTCGTTAGATGCCTGCGCTGGATATACCCCATTAACGGGCGTTGTAGATATGCTATAAGACCGACGTTTGTCAATCTTAAACAGCCAAGCAGAGCTTCTCGTCTGATTAGTGCGCCTCCTCTAGTTTCGATTCATCCTGACGTATACGTTTACGTCAAATAGGCCTTCAAAAGGCTTGGTAGACGGAAGTTGCTATAACTGGCCGGTTTGTCGGCACCAGTTATCCATACAAGGGCTCCAAAGGACGAAGAACTAAACTTAAACTTATGGGTGAAGTTAACCGCTGTTCTGGGACTTATGCGGAATGGAATGTGCTCGTTCCGAAAATACGAGAAGGTCAAGCATTAGCCAGGAAATAAGGAAACGTTCGCAGATGATACGTGAAGAAAGTGCCGATTTGGTAACCAGTACTGCATGCCTATGCAGGTCGAGTATGATGGTTCATAATAAACCAAATCTGGGGCATAGATGACATAGCGCTACTTTCAGGACTTCGCCCAATTGGATATGATGCCATGCAAAAGTATTCGACACTCATGAAGAGAAGAATGGGCTGACATATATAAGACAACAACAGAAAACTGTTTAATTTGAGTTAGTGATCTTCAGCTCACCATCCTCTTTTCGGTCATGAATCAGGAGAGCTTTGACAAATTTAACACTCAGGGGTTAATTATTGCTGTGTACAGTAAACTCCCATTTTTAGAGTCCGAATGAAAAGGGAAGGGGACGTGTTTTCGCTTTGAAACAGATAATTTGACTAACAAGAATACCTCAAACAATTAAGATCTAATAGCACAAGCTAACAACTTGCATTTTCAGAAAACGAAGTGGCGATCATACGTAGCTTTCGATGAATTTTCGTCGGGCCAGTACAGTTATATGGAAACGGGGTAGAAGTAAAACATGCCAGCTATAAGAGAAATCGATAAAAGTTCCCCTTAAAACACAGGTGGGGTGTGGGAATGTGGGGGAGGGGAGGTAATAGCATTTGGACACTGTTGAATTGAGTAATCGACGCGGAAACTTCATTTCCACGGAGTATGTATGAAGGTAGCCAAGAAGACGAAGTTATGAATCAGCACGAACGAAAGAAAAGTGCAGGTAACTTTTCCTGCTGTAAAACAAAAGAAGATATCTATGAGTACTGAAGGGAGCAAAAGCGAACTCATTACAAAAAGCTACATTTGCGAATGTTGCACTGTCGGGAACTATGATAGACATATTTAATGGCCTGTTGAGCAGCTGAATCACTTGTATTTTTACTGAGCATCCGCAACAAGAAATAACAGTCGGTTCTGAGCTTTTAGCCGGTGTCAGCGTAGGCTGTACGACGAAGTTATCTCCAACCCACTAGTTTATTTGCATATTCGTTTGCAAGGATGAGGAAATCCTTCCGCCTCATATTTCCCGTCGCGCACTAAGTGAGCAATCAGTTGACTGGCCTTGACAAGGCTCCTGTCTGCGAGATTCTTGTGCACTACAGACAATGCAGGACCACGTGTCACCTTCCTGGGCCTAGAGTTCCGTAAGCGGCCGCTATGCCATGATCAGCAAACCATGGCCCTCTCAGCCCGGTATGCGTTGGCAGTTCTATGACGACACCTGGAACAATCAGTTGACTGGCCTTGACAAGGCTCCTGTCTGCGAGATTCTAGTGCACTACAAACAATGCAGGGCCACTTGTCATCCTACTGGGCCTAGAGTTCGGTAAGCTGATAGAAGCGGACAGGCGAGTTCCAGGTAGCAGTTCAGAAGACGAAGACGTGATCATTGGAACAAGAAATGTATTGGCCTGACGTTTCGAATTCTCACTCGAATGCATCACCAGAGACAGTCGCAGATAAGGGTAATGGTGGCACAAGGCGTGCAGTATTTATAGAACGTGGCTGCCGTGGGACCATAGATGCACTGTAACTAACAGCTCTCGCAATCACCGCTGGGGTCGTAATTGATGTGCCGGTGGCTTGTCAGTCCGAGTCCGAGTCGTTAATGGCCGTGATTTCGTCATCCGTGCTGGATGCTGGTGTGACGATTGCTCGGCAAATTGGCTCACCGTCACTGGGGTAATTGCTCGCCCGTGCCCTTCCCACGTGACGGATTCCCCTGCCCAGGGAAAATCCCAGCACAGAACACGATAACGGGAGGTCATTGCGCTTGTTGATGGATTGCGGGCCTGAGAACCATGACTCGAGCAGCTCGCGGCTCACGCGGTTGTCACCCCTTGCGAGGATTTCGGCCTCTTAAAATTTGAAAATATGGCCGAATCCCGTCGAGTGTGCCGCCACCTGAGAGCTAGCGTCTCCCCGCCTCACTGCTGCTGCGTGCCCGGCAATTCGCGTACGGAGTAATCTCCCAGTTTCTCCGACGTAGTCGCTTTGTCCGCAACTACAGCAGATCCGGTAAACGACTCCAGACGTTTCCTGCCGTGACAGCGGGTCTTTTGGCTTCACGACTTGGCGTCTAATGGTTGCTTCCGGCCTGTGTGCAACCCCAACTCCAAGTGGAATGAGAAGACGACTGACGGCTTTCGACAGGGTTGCTTTGACCGAAATCGCGAACCCATTGGCGTTCCCTTTACCTGTGATGGTGAATATAAAACAGGGAGACATGCACGGTAACTGATACTCGGAACAAGACCTGCTGTTCTGCAGTTGCGTACGCCAATGGGTTCGCCGACTTCGGGACACATAGCCGAGGCGGTCCTACAACGGCTGGAGTCGCTGGTTTTCCGACACCACAGACCGAAATTCTGGGCTCGGTATGTGGATGACACCTTCGTCGTCATCGAACGGGATCAGGTGCTGACGTTCAAAGAACATCTCAACGCCGTCTTCCCGGACATTCAATTTACGATGGAGGAGGAGGAAAACAATCAGCTGGCCTTCCTGGATGTCCTCGTCTGCCGCAAAGCTTGTGGTGGCCTAAAAACCAAATTGTTCAGGAAAGCGAGAAATACGACGCAAATACTGAACTGCAATAGCAACCACCCGATCAGTCGCAAACGCAGTTGCGTAAGGGCGCTAGACCGGCGCGTTGAGACGCACTGCAATGAAATGGAAGACAAGGTTGATGAATTACAATATCTTCGACGGGTAATGAGAGCCAATGGTTACCCGCGCAACTTTGTCAAACAGTGCATACGAAAAGGACACCAGAGACCAAATCCAACCGGCCCCAAATGTTGGCGGGCTCTTCCGTACGTGAAGAACGTCTCGGAAGCCGTCAGTCGTCTTCTCATTCCACTTGGAGTTGGGGTTGCACACAGGCCGGAAGCAATCATTAGACGCCAAGTCATGAGGCCAAAAGACCCGCTGCCACGGCAGGAAACGTCTGGAGTCGTTTACCGGATCTGCTGTAGTTGCGGACAAAGCAACTACGTCGGAGAAACTGGGAGATTACTCCGTAAGCGAATTGCCGAGCACGCAGCAGCAGTGAGGTGGGGAGACGCAAACTCTCAGGTGGCGGCACACTCGGCGGGACCCGGCCATATTTTCAAATGTCAAGAGGCCAAAATCCTCGCAAGGGGTGACAACCGCGTGAGCCACGAGCTGTTCGAGTCATGGTTCTCAGGCCCGCAATCCATCAACAAGCACAATGACTTTGAAGCGGCACAACAGTGAGAATGAGTGCTCTGAGCGCTACAACCACCAGGTCGAATCCCAAGTCGTGAGGAGAAGACAAAAAGCACCAGAATGAGGGGTTTATTTCGCACCGAACTCGGAGTTGTCCTCCCAGGCGGCAGTGGCCACTGGCGAAGCCAGGGCTGGTGTTGACTGCGTCCAATCAGGCCTGAGAGTCTCTAAGATAGTGGTGGCAGCCGCTTTTGTAGGCTCGTTGGCCAAACTCAAGTGGTGTCCAGTCAGTGTGCGTTGCATTTACCGAGGGGTGGTGTCCCAGTGGCTTGTCTTGATGGTTGCAGGGGGTGGGGTGCGTTCAAGTGGCCGCATAGGCTGCTGCGGCTGTGCGGACGCAGGTGTGTTCGCGCTGAAGTCGGTCGAGTGGCTTCAGGTCAGCGCGTCTGGGACGGCTCGTTGCAAGGGGTGAATGAACTTGAGGCAGCGAGGTCTTGAACAATGACGCCAGACCAGTCAGGATGGCTAGTCGCCACAACCTTCCGGTACCCTATTCCGTACTGCGATTTTCCCTGGGCAGGAGAATCAGTCACGTGGGGATGGCGCGGGCGAGCAATTATCACGGTGACAGTGAGCCAGTTTGCCGAGCAATCGTCACACCAGCATCGAGCACGGATGACGAAATCGCGGCAATTAACAACTCGGACTTGGACCGCCAAGCCACCGCCGCATCAATTACGATTCCAGTGGCGATTGTGAGAACTGTTAATTGCAGTGCGCATACGGTCCCACGGCAGCCACGTGCTATAAATACTGCACTCCTGGTGCCACCATCACCTTTATCTGCGAATGTCTCTGATGGTGGATTCGAGTGAGAATCCGAACCGTCAGGCAAATAAATTTCTTGTTCCAGTGATTGCATCTTCATCTTCTGAACTGCTACCTGGAACTCGCCTGTTCGCTTCTATCAGCTATTAGTTTTTTTCTTACGCAAGGTGCCGGTGGATACGCAGAGGAAACTCAGTTGAAATTAGGGTCGGATGTGGTTATGTAGCCGCACCTGAGGTAAACGAACCCCAGCCACCTGTAATACTGGACGGTTAATAATGGGGGTTTTTACAAGTGGGGCCGGGGACCGCACAGGCGACGAGGTCAAGTAGTTGTACGCAAAAGAAAAGCTATCGGGAATGCGCGATTGTACTTTTAGGAGTTGAAGAATATTTGCCCTAACCCTCAAATCCTGATTTTAGCCCCAACCCTAACCATTTAACCCTTACCCTTAACCTCAGCCCTAAACCTTAAACCTGAGAAATCCAATGTGAAAGCTAGAAGGAGACACAGGCCGAAAATCAAGAAGAACCACCGGCATTGGGCCGAAAAAAGTAGGCACGGCAACAAAGAAACAAGGCCGCCAACAGCTACACCACGTCAACGTCATCACGTAAACTCAAAATGATTAAGAAGGTCGACAATATTGTGTCCATCAGGTGCGGCTACATAATCAAATCTTACCGCAATTTGCTCCAGACTCAGAGGTAGTACCGCGGAGGATGATGCCTGTGGTGTGCCTTGCCGCAAGGTGGGCGCAGAATGGTGACTTGCGAGTAAATTAACTTTTAGTGACAGAAGACTTGCACAGCGCATTCCGCACCCTCGTCCCCCTTAACCACCTGGGCTCGTTGGCAGGACTAATTAAGGACGACCGGAGACAGTGACTGACCAGGTCAAGCAGCCCAACTGCGCGTGCCGCACATACCGGATCGAGCCCGATGGACCAGGTTTATACGGTAGGATGAGGGAAATAGGCATTTCTCAACATTGATCAAGTCTGTGGCAGCACGCCCAATGTGTTCGCAGGCGCGGCCGCTTACTCACGCTCCCCGTCAGTTCGCCGCTTGAGCCGCGCTCGCCTTGGCACTAGCGTAGAGAGAGAGAGCTCGAGGCTAAACAACTCTGCGCCACTCGCTGATTGGTTGCAGGCGGACAAAGTCGGACGTACGTGCCGGATCCTAGCAATCTCAACGCCAGACACATGCGTCTGAAGAGATGAATTTTCGCCATTACCAGTTGAACTATGTGTGTACGCTCTCCAACCAAAGTGAAACTTGCCCTAGAACTATGTCTCCCCGACTTCTTATATGGGAACCTTCAATTTTTCGACAGTGGTAGTTCGATAAGTTCTCAGTCAATGGTTGCCCAGTGTAAGTCAAGGAAGACACGGCAAAAATGAAAAGAGGCCGCCAACAGAAATACACACCGCAACGCACAGCAACACCACGCCAACGTAATCACACCAACTCAAAATAATTAGATAGGTCAACAGTATTGTGTCCATCAGGTGCGACTGCAGAACCCCACCTTACCGGAATTAACTCCAGACTCAGAGAAGATGAACTTGCGGAGATAGCACCGCTCCATCCAAAGGCAGGTGAGACTACGAAGGCGCTTCAGGCCACCGACTTTGGTGGCGTGAACTGGGCTGCTGTTAACGCCTTAGTGATCAAATTACGACCGAATTGCCTTCAGTAGGCCTCCATTGGAAGCAAAGACCACACAGTCCGCGACTGAGACACAGATGGATAAAATAATTGATACATAAATTTTCCGCAAATCCTATTCGTCCATGGAGTCTTTTTTGTTGGTTGTACTGCCACCGGAGTGTCATCTTAAAACTCGCTTCAGGAAACGTTGATAGAAAAAGGCAAAGAGTTTGGGCCGGTGAGATGCGGTTTCAGTAGCAAATGCTAATAATGCGTTTTTTAGACAAAAGGTTGACTTTCAAAGCTTTACACGTCGGAATGACGCAAGTGTGGGATTCAACTCTCAAACGACTGTGGTCCCCCTTGGGACCCCAAGTGGCATCTAGGCGAAACGCGCAGACAGCGAAATAAAGATCGGGGTTGAACGTTAGAGACTCATAGAGCCCTCTTAACTGCAGCAATTGCTGAAACTGAAAAATTACCTTTGTAAGAACTAATATTTGACAGGAAACAAAAAACAAACGAGGGTAGTGGACTGGAGAATGCAATGACATTAATAAGTGTGCGCGTCCAGTTATATACAGCAACCAGCCAATCATGTACCCGTATTTTCCTCCTCTTCCTCCTCCTCCTCCCCCTCCTCCTCATCCTCCTCCTTATCCTCCTTCTCCTCCTCCACGTGACCGCCATGCCACCCTTATATGTGAGATCTGAGTAGCCCACCCCCGTTGTGTGAATTCCCAGTCAGCCAATTTACCGGGCAATCGTCACACCAGCATCCAACTCGCGGCCATTAACGACTTGGACGCGGACTGACAAGCCCCCATTGCATCAATTACGACCCCTGTGGTGATTGCGAGAGCTGGTAATTACAGTGCGCATATGGTCCCACGGCAGCCACGTTCTATAAATACTGCACTCCTTGTGCCACCAGTACTCCTTTCTGCGACTGTCTCTGATGATCGATTCGAGTGGGAATCCGAAACGTCAGGCCAATAAATTTCTTGTTCCAGTGATCACATTCTTGTCTTCTGAACTGCTATCTGGAACTCGTCTGTTCGCTTCTATCAGCAACGAAGGACTTCATAGAACATAGTAGACTGCTTTGAATTCGATACGTGACAGCATGACGCTGGAAGTTTAAATCGGCTTTACTTTTGTGGAAGATATCGTTCCCAGTCATACGCATTTGAGTAAGGCGGTATTGCATTTAATCTAACGGCACGGCTGCTGAAAATCACGAAATTCTCAGGCCAGGTCTGTGGTGACGGCCTTGATGCCTGCTAGTAGAAGCCTCCAACTTGGAATGCATCAGGCAGGTTAAGCATCATAATACTGAGTATATTTGCACGCTGACCAACAAAAGGAGTATCAACCACCTGTCCACTAGTTTATTTGCACTTCTCCAGCAGGGATGAGCAAATCCCTACGTCTCGAATTTCCTCTCTCCCGCTGAGTAAGCAATCTGTTGATCGGCCTTTACAAGGCTGCATTCATGCCAACTCTCGCCATATGTGTTTATCTAGATTGTCCACAGCACCTCAGGAGTTCCGGCGGAATTGCACATTTCGCATCCTGAGGGCAGACAAAAGTCGGAAAATATTTTGACAGCCATTAACCTCTTGTCAATGCTTAAGTTGCCCTTCAGGAGAAAGTAAGGAGGGCGTGTTGGTTGAATTGCCTTTTGCAGGACGGTGTGCTAGCCACCACCACCGCCGCCACCATCACCATCAATAACAACAACAACGAAGGATTTCATAGAAAATCCCAGACAGCTTGAAGTAAAATGACCGAAAGCGGGGGACTGGGGGGTCCAAATTAGCTTCACTTGCTTGAAGAATAAAATGAGCACTAGTCAGCAGAAAGTGCGATTCCTGTGGGATATGAGGACAGAGGAGGAGGAGAACGCTGATTTTAAGACTGGCTCGTTGCTCTTGAGAAGCTGCAGAGCACCAATGTCAGTTTCATGATAGAAACGAAGAGGTGGGATCTAGGAAGCAGACTCGAAAAAGGAGACACGATCGCTGAAACATGAAAAGTCTTTGGACAGCTTTGGAAATGCGCCAAGAAAAGGACGAAGAAACTTGTTTTCTTCCTTTCGGAGATAATCAGACTGTCGGAGGCCACAAACATGGTCGCATTCTTTCGATGTCGAAGTCAAGTTAGCCAGAGATTGAGAAAGATGCAAAACGACTGGTTGTCTGACTAGGCAGAAGGAATACAAGCAGCACGGATTGCTGGGAATAAAGATGTTCCTCGCGACTATCTGCCCACCCGACTAGCAGCAATTATCAGCTCAACGCGAGGAGACTGCAGTACTCGTCGGCTCAGATGGCATAAATAATCGCAGCTTCTGGAGCGTTGGGTCGCGCTCTTCACGCGCGTTCTCAAACGACATCATCTGAAATCTACGAGGCAACCATCAGAAAACTGTCTTACTTAGCACAAATTCCTGATCTCTTTCGCCCGCTCACTCTATAATAGACTAACTGGATGGGGGTACATGTATCCGGAGGGAAAACTTCCTACTCCGAATCACTTCGAGTGGAGGTCACAAGCACAGTGACACCCAGTATCAAAGTAGGCTACGTTCGTTGTTTCTGGAGATGTGGAGGGAAGCACAGGCACTTCAAGACTCCAGCAAGGTTGCCGATACAAGCGAAGATGCGAGTTTCAGGAACTATTTGATCAGAAGAAGAAGAAGAAGAAGAAGAAGAAGAAGAAGAAGAAGAAGAAGAAGAAGAAGAAGAAGAAGAAGAAGCGATCGCTAGAACAAGGGGTTTATTCGCCTGACGTTTCGGATTCTCACTTGAACCCGTCGAAGATATTGGGATTCGGCAATCGGAAGACAAGGCTACCCCCGCAACGTCGTCAACCGGTGCATGCGCAAACGAGACGAGTGACAAAATCGTGCCGACGCCAAATTCTGACGAACGATCCCGTACATCAAGAACGTCTCCGAGGCCGTTAGTCACCTTCTTGCACCACTTGGGGTTGGAGTTGCACACAGATCGGAGGCCACCATGAGGCGTCAGGTGATGAGATCAAAAGACCCACTGTCACGGCAAGGAACATCTGGAGTCGTCTACCGGATGTGATGCAGTTGTGGACAAAGCAACTACGTCGGAGAAACTGGAAGACTGCTCCAAACGCGAATTGCCGAACATTTGGCAGAGGTACGGAGAAATGACGCCAACTCTCAGGTCGCGGCCCATTCGACGAGACCCGGTCACACATTCAAGTTCGATGAGGCCAAAATTCTCGCGAGAGGGGATAATCGCATGAGCCGCGAGTTTCTTGAGTCATGGTTCACGGGACCTCAGTCTATCAACAAGTGCAACGACATTCCCACTCTATATTCCGTGCTGAGGCATAGGCTGGCCAAAGTAATTGACCACTTGTGGAGCGCGCAGTCCGGTGAGCCAGATGGCCGAGCAATCATCACACGAGCATCCAACACGGGTGATGAGATTTCAACAATTAACAACTTGCATGCCGCCATCTAGCAATTACCGCACCAGCGGGCAACAATCCTTCATGAAGTGGAGCGCGGTTTACTGTTATAGGTATGCGGTAGCATAGTGACTGCATCCTATAAACACTGCAACTTCCTGTGCACGAGTCACCCTTTTCTGCCACTGTCTCTGATGATGGGTTGAAGTGAGAATCCGAAACGTCAGACGAATAAACCCCTTGTTCTAGCGATCGCTTCTTCTTCTCCTCCTCCTCCTCCTCCTCCTCCTCCTTCTTCTTCTTCTTCTTCTTCTTCTTCAAAAGCTTAAATATTCTGTCGAATCAAAATCGCACTTAAGAATTTCGTCCAGTTTTTCGTAAAGTAATTCAATTACAGCTGCCTTCCCGAGCTACTAGTAACATATCCAGAAACTGTCATCGGCATAAACGTTTCTTAATCAGTATTTCTAATCACAGAGAATACCAAGATTTCCACAAGAAAGTTTGGGATAAAAATCGGAATTCGACAATAGCAGCTGGCAAAGATCGCACGTCTTTCGCCTCAATTAATTATTCTAAGCGGAGACTTGTACTCAAATTACCTTTTCAAGTTAGGAAATCGATTCTTCTATCAGCATGAATTAGGTAACTGGAGATTGAAAAACAAACATGTTGCTTTCAGAGAAGTAGTCCGGCTGACTTCAAAACCGCGGCTTCGCAAATCTGAGAAGCTTACTCGTCCAAACACTGCAATGCTGCCGGTAGACAGTCTTGTCGAATCTTCCCCGACAGTAGTGCAGGCAAATCATCATTTACAGTTGGTGGGCTAACTCATGAAATGTCAACCGAAATTCCGAAATGCGCTTCGTTTCGAAAAGAGTACCTAAGTAGGGTTGTGAAATTAATCATTATCCCCGCATACTTCTACAATGATTCAGTTGCCTCGGGATGTCGGCTTTCAAGCGAACTTCTTTCCGGCTGCATGCAAAAACCTGTACTCTGTAAAAAGTGTCTACTTAAATGGCTTGCATTTTTCCAATTGATTTGTGATGTCCTTAAGGACTGAGGTATATTTCGTGGAAACCATGCACAAAAATATTCATTCTTTTGCTCACTTGGTAGAAAATCACGTCTAATTCAAATTTAATGCCTGAAAGAAGAGTACAGTTCGGTTTTAAAAAGTTTCTAATTATGGGATTTTTAAAACCGTGAAAGGCACGTTCATAAAGCATCGGGTCTCTGCATTTACCAATGTGGCTTATAAAGTTTACAATATGGCTCAAATCCACTGCAAAATTTTATGAACCCCATATGGTCTCCTCTTAATGCCGTAAAGAAATATATGGTTTTCCATACGCGGAAAGTATACGGCTTGTGGTTTGGAAACCCTAAGTGCAAGTGTAACGGCAGGCCGAGTTCAAAATTATTCGGGAATTCGAAAAAATTTTCGTTAACCGAATTATACCCTTTCTTCGAGTATAAAATTGAGACGAGACGTCCTTTTCTGCCGAATGAGTAAAAGCATGAATATTTTTATGCATGTTTTCCCCGAGATATAACTCAGTTCTTTAGAACATCACAAATCAATAGGAAAAATTCATGCTACTTAAGTAGTCACTTTTTACAGATTACGGTTTTTTGCATGCAGCCGGAAAGAGGTTCGTTTGAAAGCCGACATCCTGAGGTAACTTAATTATTGTAGCATTACGCTGTCTAATGATCAATTTTGCAACCCCACTTAAGTAACCTTTTCGAAACAAAAACGGATTTCTGAATTTCGGTTAACATTTCATGAGTTATCACACCTACTGTATGTACTGGTCAGTCGCTTAATGTGCACCTGGAATGGGCTTGGTGTTCATTACCGACGGAAATGTCCCGATATGAGAACCAGTTTCCGTACGGATATTGTTGATCTGACTTTTGACACCGTCGACCGTGATGTACTTCAACAAAATTTTCCAATTCGGATGTTAGAAAAAATTTACGCAGAGCGTCAGTAAATTGTACGACGGACTGATAGCGTGCACTAAGTAAAATGGGTCAATCTCGGAAGTGTTTACGGTTACAAATGGAGTGAACCAGGGCTGTGCGCTGTCCCCCCCCCCCTCCCCCCTACCCTCTTCAGTCTCATGTTCTGCGCGTCTTGGTAAATACCGACGCCAAGGAGCTCCTAGAATCAACATTACTCATAGCATTCTGTGTCTTCAGGAAGAAACCAGAGTATTTAAGGACAGTATCCACGACCTCTCATGCCCGGAGAACTGCCTGCAACACACGACAGGCAAAGTGGATGTATAGTGGAGCGTGGGCTGCTGTTGCGCTTGCTCCGGAATAACCTTTAGTATCGGGAAAAGTCGACAGTTCACGAGCATGACGCTGAGTCGGACGGATACCTTTTCCTCATATTCTCTGCAATTGCTTGAAGATGTGCGCGAAGACCACACTGAACACGTCTTCTGAGGGTTCGCTTCGATATTTTCGTCAACATTCAAAAAGCAAGAAAACAGGGTTATGGAAACAGAGAAGATGTGCAGGGTCAATGGACAACGCGAGAGCAGTAAACGCGTGCGCACAGCAGCGCGGGCGAGCAGGAAATGGCGTGACAGAGCGCTCGCGCGAAAGCAAGCGCGTCATCTGATTGATTTACCAATAATCAAGCGAGCAGTCATCTGAGCCGTTACCGGCGCCAGGCCCCCGGGCTGCAAGAGCCAATAAACTAGCAGCAATGAGCGAATGCCGACAGGCAAACTTAGAGTCGACTTTCTTTGCTATTAGGATAGAATGTACGTGGCTGTCTTGCCGACTGTGCTATCCCATTGGGTGGAAACCTTGACTAGGTGTCAAGATCAGACAGGAAAATTGGACCATCTCCATCCCAGTCATTACTGGACGCCTTATTTGGAATGGGCATACTTTGGGTCACCTGCAAAAATTAAACTCGTTAAAATTGACTGCATGTGTAGCATGAAATTTTTCTAATGAATTTCGGGCAAGACCCTATTTCGTAGCCCGACACTTTTCATGAGTTAAGTTACCAACTGTAAGTGCGACGGCCTCCGGCCTTCATATTCTGTGCTGAGACTTTGTCCGGGCAATGCAATTAGCCACGGGGGGAGGGGCGAGCGCAGGCAGCCAACTGTTCCAGCGACTGTGAGCCAAATTGCCGCGACATTATCATGTTAGGAATCCCGGCCATTAAGGACCGGGGTAAGAGCTGAAAAGCCATTATCGCATCAGATACGACCCCTCGACAATGAATACAGGCGCATTTGGCGGCATGGCAACTGCTGCCCGCACTATGCCTCTACCACCCTTATCTACGATTGTTTCCGATAAACTGCTCGATGAAATGTTCGCATATTGTTCTTTTGAACAGCCTCCTGGGACGCGCCTGTTAGCTTCTGCCGGAAATGTTGTATCATTTGGGTCAACTGCAACTCTGAAACGAAGTTCGACAAGATCTTATTTTGTAGCCGTATATGTTAGGCGTTAGGGTTGGGGGGGGGGGGTTAGGGGTTACGAACCGGTTTAGGATTTGGGGTTAGAGGTCAGGGTTAGGTGTTAGGGGTTAAGATTGGGGGTTAGGTGTTAAGGTTTATGGTTAGGGGTTAGGGGTTAAGGTTTTGGTTTGGAGTTATGAGTTAGGATTTGCGGTCAGGGGTTAAGGTTTGAGGTTAGGGTGAAGAATTAGGCTGAGGCTTGTCTGGTGCAGGTATGGCTACGAAATAAGATCCGAAGCGAATTTCCCCACCTGTTCTCCAGCTGACACAGACACTGGCAGGTAGAGAAGGAAAATAACGAATTTTGATACAGTAGTGTTGATGACCCAGACGCTCAGACGTCATTTCTGGCTCTTCTGGACAGTCTGTGCCTGACGCGGGGCACCAACGTCCGCCTCGTGTCCCAATTACTGCCCGTTGGGGGGGACCCAATCTGCTACCGTCATGAGCGCCCACACCCTCACAATGACGATCGCAGACGAGGTGAAGAACAAGTTCGGTGAAGGCCCGCACGTCCGCTGGGCGACTTTGCTGATTGGCCTTTGTGACTTCAATGATCGTGCCGCCACAGACTAAGCTGCCTGGAATGAAGAGCTGGGTACGCACGGAATTAACGGTTGCAACTACAGTAGGTGGGCTAACTCATGAAATGGCAACCGAAATTCCGAAATGCCTTTTCGTTTCGAAAAGACTAATTAAGTATGGTTGTCAAACTAATCAGCCTGCAAAATAATTCTATAATATTTCAGTTACCTCTGGATGCCGGCCTTCGAACGAACTTCCTTCCGGCTGCCTCTGTAAAAAATGGCTACGTAAAAAGCATGTATTTTCTCATAGATTTTCGATGCCCTTAACAATTCAATCATATTTCATAGAAAACAGGCATAGAAATGTTCATTCTTTTGCGCATTCGGTTGAAAAGCACGCCTTCTTCAAATTTTATACTCGAAGGAAGGGTATAATCCGGCTTTCACAACTTTTCCAATTCCTGAATAGTTTTGAACCCGCTCTGCCTTCACACTTGCATTCATGGTTTCCAAACTACAAATTTTCCACGAACGGAAAACCATACATTTCTCTACGGTATTTAGAGAGAGCCGTATGGCGTTCATAAAATTTGGCAGTTGATTTGGGCCATATTGTTAACTTTACAAGCCACATTGGTAAATGCAGGGACATGACGCTTTATGAATGGTCATTTCATGGTATTAAAAAATCTCACAATTAGAAGCTTTTAAAACCGAATTATATCCTTCTTTCGAGTATAAAATTGGAAGAAGACGGGATTTTCTACCGAGTTAGCAAAGGAATAAACCTTTGTATGCATGTTTTCCATGAAATATAATTGAATGGTTAAGGGCATCGAAAATCAATTAGAAAAACGCATGCTACATAAGTAGTCATTTTATACGGAGTATAGTTTTTGCATGCATCGGCATCCTGAGGTACCTGAATTATTATAGGATTATGCTGCATGATGATTAATTTCACAACTCTGTCTGTATGGCCTTCATTACGTGCTTATTCCCTAGTCGTTTATTACTTTTGACTCAACTGTTGATTTAGATTTCGGGTCTGACCCTGAATATTCATGTCCCGGAGACCTGACCCCAATTTCTGAGGTTTGTAGTTCTACATATACAGTCTTTATGACCCGACAGGACTTTAGACTGCTCTGACTATTACACAGATATAGTTCCCTTGTTTAGAAAGGGGAAACTGAGACCGTTACATGACACGCAACGTTGTAGTTGTACTCTAATGACGGCTTTTGACGACACACATGTATGAACTTGCTCTGCGCCGTCTCACTGCTCATCGCTCGAGGCAGTATTTAAGATATCAACTTATTTGTGTCTCATCTATAATAGAGATCTGTGGACAGAATTAAATATGTAAAGCGAAGCCTAACGTTATGTACGCAACAGGCCTAGGGCTTTCCTTTTGGTAGCAGAGAGGTGACAAATGAACTCCTTCCTCTGACTGGGAATGGTTCAAACAGGCATTTGAGGTCCCTGCGTTTTAGCTTTTTGTGTTTACTAGCTGACAGAAGGAGAGTCGTTCACCCGGAGGAATGTTCATATTTCTCGAGGTATTCGGGAGTTTTAAGCAAAAGATTTGTTGCTCACTAGTAACATTTCATGAGCGAAAGTCCCACATTGTATACACAATATTTATGGTCAACAATCAAACTCATGCTTCTGATGCAAAGACTTGTCTGGCAGACTCATTTATGACCTCAAACAGGTTCAGAATTTCAGATAATCCCTGCTCAGGTCTGGCATACGGTTGTCTGATTAAAACATGTAGGCCAGGCACGACTGTTCCAGTTATACTGTCGTTGTCGGAAATACCTCCCCAATTACAGACTGCTCCTTATTATCCAATTGCCTTTGACGGCTCCAAACCAGAGATCCGAGATAAGATGGAGTGCCACTGATCTTCATGAAATCAAGATAAACCGACAATTACTGCTCTGATGCAACTTCTTTAGTTTCTTACTGGATGAAACGTCGTATGAAGCAATCTGCAGTCGAAATGGGATGTTTCTCCATCCGCCTCTGATATCTGAAGCAATATGACGACCCAACCCAAAATCTGTCTTCGAATCCTGTTCGTCGGAAACTGCAAAAGCCCCTTTAGAGACCGGGAACATATCCAGAGCCTTGCCGAATTCTGTTTGTACGACGACATCCTGATCGGGTTTTCTGGGACGTCACTTCAAAGTGCCTTTGTGACAGAGAGCTGTCTTCAGGAACCTTAAGATAACCTCTCAGGATTTAGCCCGGAGTCATAGTCCAATTGGAATAACTATCAGTGACTGGCTAAGAGCTTCTTTTGGAAGCAGAGGAATGATAAATGAACTTTTTCCTCTGACAGGAAATAGTGCGAACAGGTATCTGAGTTTTTTTACTCTTTCGTGTTGTAGAGATATTGGCTAGGGTATGGTTTATGACTGGGCGTTCATATACTCTGGGGAAAGAGAAGGAGAGCTGAAGATCTGGGGACTTTGCGGTATCACAAATTCTGATCCTGCGTATCGTCACCAATTAAAAGGAGACTCTATTTTTACTATCTAATGATAAATGTAAATGAATGTAATCCCCCTTTGTTAGTATTGTCAGAAGAGGTATTATGTTGTCGTATTTTCAATCTGATGACTATCTTAAAACATCTTAACCACCCTTACGCAAAAGCCACCACAGGGTCTTTTTATTTCTTTCTTTGGAATGCACAAATAAACATTGTAGTTACTTTCGTTCAGCATAGATGCTCCCCCGAGTAAGAAACCCCGGTCACAAATCATACTCTTGCCAAGATATATCTTTTAAGTCCTTTGCCTGTATCCTTGGACGCATTTGTATTCTCTTCTTCAGCATGTTTGCTTTTCAGGCCAGATGAGCTGTGCTAATTTCTACCGAATTAAATTTGCATCGTCACCATCAACACCAGCAATAGAACAGAGGCAGTAATGGCAACATAGTTACTTACTCAAAAACCAGTTTCGTCACAATAAATGTGATTTATTTCAACACTTTGAGTGCAATGGCGTCTCCTTATTGCGACATGGGGTGCTGTCGTTAATACTGCCAGCAGCAAATGAAACATCTCAATTTTTCGAGCTTCACTTAAGTTTAATTAGTTACCTACATGAGGTCTCTGGCCAAGTGCATTCATGCGCGCTAGCATGCGGACTGTTTAATCTACATCGACAGAAGTTACTAATTGAGTAGAGTACATAGTATCAACGAATTTCTGGAGGTTTTACAAATTAAACCTTACAGCGGATGACTTACCTCGTGAAATATGCGCGCACACATGCAAAAATCTCTAATCAATCGCAGGTGGCACAAATACACTGACATCAACTATCAATTAATGCTTAAAGACACTCAGTTAGAGAAAAAAACCGAACTTTTTTGTAATGTAATATTTCGTTGGTCGGAAAGGATAATATGCTCTGGAAGTGTGAAAATGCCAAGAGCATTTAAAAATCATTTCTGGGCAACTCTCATGGTAGACCTTCGGAGGATTAGTGCAATATTCAGGTGTTTCAGCGCGAACTGACGTATTTTGTCCTTTTGTATTGTTCACGACGCAGCGGATTACGGCGAAGTGGATTTCGTTTTATTTCAAGGATAAGGAAGGAGCGTGTAATGCCCAAAGATTTTTATTTTTTAAATCTTTCCTAATACCCGTGTTTTCTGGAACAAAGCCATAGCCTCCAGGTGTTCTCAAGGTTCCCAGATATTAGGGTACGGACTATTTTTCCATAAAAAACAAAATCGCATAAGGTTTTTTCTTTTATTGAATGGCCCTTTGGTTTCATTGAATTATCCCATCATGTATGGACCGCGTTGTTTTTTGGGGGAGCATAAATTAACCCAAGTATTTCAAGCTGCATGAATAATCGCATTAGCACCTCAAAATTCGCACAATTTCAGTCGCGCAGCCATCACATCTCCAGCTTAAAGAGGATGTAACTGCCCATAAAACGCACACAGGAACTGTTTCCTGTTATTCAGGCTTCCAAGTTGACCATAATAATTCTTCTTTTTCCATCTGGAGACACATGTAATATTTGTACCTTGGTGTTTCATTTTTTTCCTGCCACAATGTGCACACGTTGTCGTGTGAAAATTTGAAACAAACGCGACGACGCAAGTTGTCCCTGGGAGACACCTAAACTTTCCCTGGGTTGGTCTTGTTTTTTCCCGGGCAGGCTAGAGATATTGAAATGGTCGTCAATTTTTTCTAATGCAAATATTATACCCTGTTAATGCGTTAAGACTTCGCATTTAAAATAGCTTAGGCATTTCGAAAAGTTGGATAGACACTCGGAGGCGATAAGACAGTCAGTTAAAGTCAGCTTATTAAGGGAGTAGGGCATTCGCCACTGAGCTCCATGTTCACATCCAAAAATGACAATAAAACTAACTGTTGAGCGAGTAATTTTGGAAAGTTAAAAGTCATCGGTACAGGAGACGAAGATGCGATCATTGGAACAAGAAATTTATTGGCCTGACGTTTTGAATTCTCACCCGAACCCATCAACAAAGGCAGTCGCAGATAAGGGCAATGGTGCCACAAGCAGTGCAGTATTTATAACATGTGGCGGCCGTGAGACCATATGCGCACTGTAATTAACAGCTCTCGCAATCACCGCTAGGGTCGTAATTGATGCGGTGGTGGATTTCAGTCCGAGTCTGAGTCGTTAATTGCCGTGATTTCGTCATCCGTGCTGGATGCTGGGTGCGACGATGGTACGCCAAATTGCCTCACGGTCACTGGGATAATTGCTCGCGTGACTGATTGCTCCTGCACAGGGAAAACTTCAGCACGGAATATGGTATCGGGACGTCATTGCGCTTGTTGATGGATTGCGGGCCTGAGAACTATGACTCAAGCAGCTCGCGGCACACGTGGTTGTCACCCCTTGCGAGGATTTCGGCATCTTGAAACTTGAAAATATGACCGGGTCCCTTCGAATGAGCCGCCACCTAAGAGCTAGTGTTTCCCTGCCTAACTGCTTCTGCGTGCTCGGTAATTCGCGTCCGATGTAATCTCCCAGTTTCCCCGACGTAGTTGCTTTGTCCGCAACTGCACCAGATCCGGTAAACGACTCCAGACGTTTCCTGTCGTGGCAATGGATCTTTCGGCCTCATAACTGGACCAACTGGGACTCGGACTGACAAGCCACCACCGCATCAAGTACGACCCTAGCGGTGATTGCGAGAGCTGTTAATTACAGTGCGCATATGGTCCCACGTCAGCCACGTGCTAAAAATACTGCACTCCTTGTGGCACCATCACCTTTATCTGTGACCGCCTCTGATGATGTATTCGAGTGAGGATCCGAAACGTCACGCCAATAAATTTCTTGTTCCAGTGATTGCATCTTCGTCTTCTGAACTGCTACCTGGAACTCGCCTGTTCGCTTGTATCCGCAATAACATCAGAATGGATTTTACACCAGTAAGTTAAAAGTTATCGGTATGTGAGAACTGGGTGCAAACTGCCGCCAATGACACAAGTATGATCACATGTACAGTAGTTTTTCAGCAAATGGCTGCCCATTTTGCATTTAAATGTCTCAACAGTTTCTGAAAGGACCATCACGTCAGGCAGTCCATTCCATGTTTCGACGACGCTCTACAAAGAGGCGTTCCGTCGAACCTCCATATGGACAAACTTCTACAGTTTAAAAGGTTGACCATGCAGACGGTTCGTCCCAGCCAATTCGAAGAAGTCGTCAGAGTCCAGAGCACACTCTCGACCTCCGATAACCTGATAGGTTTGGATAAGGTTGCCGCGCAGTTGCCTGGAATTGAGAGAAAACAAATTAAGTTCAGCCAGTCTGGTTTCATAAGCCAGGTGACCAAGATTCTTAACTGTTTTTGTAACCCTTGCCTGTACTCATCCTCCTTTTCAAACCACGGCCGCCACATTGGTAAGTTCAGAGATATGAGGTTTTATGAATGGCCATTTCAGGGTATTAAAAAATCTCACAATTAGAAACTCTCTTAAAACCGAGTTGTACCCTTCCTTCGAGCATGAAATTGAAAGAAGACGTAATTTTCTGTCTAATAAGCAAAAGAATGAATATTTTTATGTATTTTTTTATGAAATATAATTACATTTTTTAGGGCATCGAAGATTAATGAGTGTGTTTTCGCA
The DNA here is from genome assembly GCA_902702965.1 of Spirometra erinaceieuropaei. Classification (NCBI taxonomy): domain Eukaryota; kingdom Metazoa; phylum Platyhelminthes; class Cestoda; order Diphyllobothriidea; family Diphyllobothriidae; genus Spirometra; species Spirometra erinaceieuropaei. Next base: position 346,122 of record CACRXP010000108.1, on the reverse strand, counting down.
TGCGGCCGGAAAGAAGTTCATTCAAAAGCCAGCATTCTGAAGATTATTATACAATCATGCTGTTGGATGATAAATTTTACAACCATACTTGGGTAATCTTTTCGAAGCGAAAACTCATTTCAGAATTTCGGCTAACATTTCATGAGTTAGCACACCTGCCGTATCTAGTTGATCTTTCGTTCTCTTCTGGCACTGAGAGTGGACCGAGTAATCCCACAGTAGCGTAGTCTGGTCACTCTTACGGAGAGATGCACTGGAATACACTTCGCCAGTGTCAGAAAAGTCTCTCGTAAAAACTAGGTCCAAGCACTTAGCTCTCTGGCTTTCTCTAAATCTCGTTGGTGTCTTTACAGAGAGGGAGGCCGAGTGTGAGGTCCGCTAGCTAACAGCTGAAGAAAGCTGACGCACCGTCAACTGCCAACTTTTTCCGGTCTATTGCAGGTGCGTTGAAGTCTCCAGCGATGAGATCCTCCTTGTGGATAACTACTTCCTTGGCCATACGGAGAAGCGACTCGTCAGATGCACTCGGAAGGTTTGGTGGTCTGTAAAGTGTCAGGAATTTTAGGTTTTGTGGATTACCCTTCCTTAGCATTATCCAGGCGGATTCACATTCAAGGGAGAGGTTGTGGGCTCGTTCATATGCTGAAATTATTGTCCTTACATGTACGACCACCCCACCGCCCTGTTCATTTCGACGGTCTCCGCGAACGCACTGGCAACCCTGTATCGAAATCTCGGTATGCGTGATTTCGGCCCTGACCTATGTTTACGTTGCAACAACACATCCGGGTTTTTTTAAATAGTGCCGTGACTTCGTCGATATTCGAAACGAGACTTTGAGTAGAAGTATACAAAAAGCTCAGGCAATGGTAGGGTGAAGGCTCCCACCTGACTGTCGGTAAATTGTGACGCGTTTCATATGGGGTTTTATTTTGGCATCCATTTGTAGGCCGTGGCAAACATTACAGTCCCATCACCTCAAACCACTCCTCAAACTTCTCGTCTAATTTTTAATTAACGCGTTCATTTCCGTCGCCATGAGAAAGCGCGCGACAGGGAATTTCGACAGAAATCCAACCATTTTTTGCGTTTTTTTGCACTTCATCAGCTTACTGTTTGGCCTGCTGCCCCACCCGTAAGACTATCATTACCACAATTCCTTTATGAAATTATCCATAGTCTACCGACAGTTAAGTGGGGTCTTTAACCCTACCGTCGCCAAATCTTAACTTTTTCTGAGTAACTCCGATATACAGGCATCTGCCCATTTCGTGAGATTGGATGAAAAAGTCTGTCGGTGCCGATCATGATGGAATGGTGTCCATCACACCTAGACTGTTAGGGTCACAGGCTTTCTTTAGAGAAATGACCTCTGGACATGTATAATTTCCCCCTGCAAGAAAAACTGTTTCTCACTGAAACCCATCATCCGAGGCTGTCACAGGTAAAGGTGGTGGAGTCACAAGGAGTGCAGTCTTTATAGTACGTGGCTGCCGTGGGACCATATGCGACACTGTAATTAACAGCTCTCGCAATCACCGCTGGGATCGTAATTGATGTGATAGTGGCTTGTCAGTCCGAGTCCGAGTCGTTAATGGCGTGATTTCGTCATCCGTGTTAGAGGCTGGTGTGACGATTGCTCGGCAAACTGGCTCACTGTCACTGGGATACTTGCTCACCCGCGCCCTCCCCACGTGACTGATTCCCCTGCCCGGGGAAAATCTCAGCACGGAATATGGTAACGGGAGGTCATTGCGTGGCTGGCTCTCTCTGCACAGCCAACGTCTTAATTGCGAATATGATACGGGGAGGTCATTACGCTTGTTGGTGGATTGCGGGCCTGAGAACCACGATTTGAGCATCTCGCGGCTCGTGCGGTTGTCAGCTCTTGCTAGGACTTCGGCCTTTTGAAACTTGAAAATATGACCGGGTTACGTGGCATGAGCTGCCACCTGAGAGCTGGCGTCCTTCCTCCTCACCGCTGCTGTGTGCTCGGTCATGCGCGTCCGCAGTAATCCTCCAGTTTCTCCGACGTAGTTGCTCTGTCAGCAACTGCACTAGATCCGTTAAACGACAACATACGTCTCCTGTCGTGGCAGCACCCGATCATAGCCGAGGCGGTCCTACAACGGCTGGAGTCGCTGGTTTTCCGACACCACAGACCGAAATTCTGGGCTCGGTATGTGGATGACACCTTCGTCGTCATCGAACGGGATCAGGTGCTGACGTTCAAAGAACATCTCAACGCCGTCTTCCCGGACATTCAATTTACGATGGAGGAGGAGGAAAACAATCAGCTGGCCTTCCTGGATGTCCTCGTCTGCCGCGAAGATTGTGGTGGCCTAAAAACCAAAGTGCTCAGGAAAGCGACAAATACGACGCAAATACTTAACTTCAATAGCAACCACCCGATCAGTCGCAAACGCAGTTGCGTAAGGGCGCTATACCGACGCGGTGAGACGCACTGCAGTTCAACGGAAGACAAGATTGCTGAATTCCAATATCTTCGACGGGTACTGAGAGCTAATGGCTACCCACGCAACTTTGTCAGTCAATGCGTAAGCGGACGAAGAAAAGTTTCATGGGATGTACGAGCTATTGCACGTACAGAAGAGACAGTGGCGAGTGAACGTTCCTTTCGGTAAATTCTCATCAGGCCAATACAGTTACATAGGGCGGGGTACAGTGAGTGAAACAAAAATCGATAAAAGTTAGATTTTAAATTACAGGCTCGGCAAGAGCGGAAGGGCGCAGAAAGTTGTATGTGGTTAGTCAACCTTTCACCACGGTAAGCGCGGAGCCTGAACAAGGTTCTTTTGGGCGCATAGGGTCGGTTTCCGTAACCTCATGGCGGCCGCTTCTGCTGTTGCTAACAGGCGCTGGCCCAGTAGCTTAGGGTAGTTCGAGGGGACCTTGTAAATTACACGAAATGCTTCAGTGGGGTCCACACGATGCCCTGAGTCCACTACATGCGCAAGGATGGCGCTGTCTATTCTCCTAGTTTCACCCTTTGCCAGCCATGCGGGAAGGTGCTCTCGTATTCTTTTGGAAAGGCGCCGACTCGTACGACCAATATAACCTGCTCCACAGGAGCAAGTGAATGAGTAGATGCACATTGAGGCGGTCTGAGGTGGCAGCCTATCCTTGCCTTCTCCGCGTAGAATAGGGTTAGTGGAGAATGATATGCGAACCCTTGCTGCTGGGAAGGTTCCCGAGACAGCTTGGTCAAGGCGTCTTCTTAGGAGTTCACCTGCAGCGTCTCCTTGGAAGGGGACTTTGAGGAACAACGTTTTCTTTTCGGCGGTTAGTGTGGTGGGTTTTGCGGGTCGTTCGGCAAGGTTCTTTGCAATGAACCTGTCAGGGTACCCATTTTCGCGAAGCAAGTCCTGGATTTTTCTAAGTTCCTCCTCGATACTATCTGTTGAACAAATCTTTCTAGCTCTTTATGCCAAACACCGGACTAGATTCCGTTTTTGTTGAAGAGGTACGAAACTAGCGAAGTTCGTGTATTGTCCAGACCAGGTTTTCTTCCGATAGACTCTCCTTCAGACGCTACCGTCAGATCTCCTGTTTAGAAGGACATCTAAGAAGGGAAGCGAACCAGCCGATTCCATCTCTAACGTGAATTTGATCGACGGATGTGCCTGATTTGCAGCATTTAGGAGGGCATAGTCGTCGGTTTCTGTGGTTGCAATCGCAACGATGTCATCCAAGTAGCGACCATAATGTTTAAGCTTTTTGATCTGATCGCTTAGTTGAAATCTCTCCAGCTTGCCCATGAAGACGTCGGCTAAGAGAAGTCCAAGAGGCGAGCCCATGGCAACGCCGTCTATTTGTCTATAGAGTTGGTTGTCAAAAAGGAACTGCACATTTAATGTGCATATTAGTAATAGTTCCTTCAGTGTTTTCGTCGGTAGTCCTATTTTTTGATGACTGGCAGATAGAAAATCGCAGATGTAATCAACTGTCTCAGTGACCGGGACGTTTGTAAAAGTGATGCGACGTCTAATGAGAACCTCATCATGCCGTCAAGGTTGAGGTCTTTAATGTCGTCAATGAATTGAAAGGTATCTCGATAGCTGCGTGGTTCCAGCTGATGTTGTATGGGCTTGAGTTTCTCTGCTAACCACTTAGCTATCGCATGATACGGAGAGTTACGCATATCTAAAATCGGGCGAACTGGTAGGCCTTCTTATGGATCTTAGGTAAACCATATAATCGAGGAATATGCGTGCCGACTGGCCGGAGGCGTTCGAAGTCATGGTCATTTATGTGACCTCCTGTGTGGAGCCTTCTTAAA
>CACRXP010000108.1:303233-333267 GCA_902702965.1 Spirometra erinaceieuropaei | reverse complement strand
GAGAGAGAAGGTCCCAGAGTTGTCCTCTCCAGGCGTCAGTGGCCACTGGTGTAGGCCAGGGCTGGTGTTGATTGCGTCCAGTCATGCCCGAGAGTCCCTGAGACAGTGGTGGCAGCCGCTTTTGTAGGCTCGTGGGCCAAGCTCAAGTGGTGTCCAGTCAGTGTGTGTTGCATTTACCGAGGGGTGGTGTCCTAGTGGCTGAGGTTGTGGTTGCAGGGGGCGGTGTGCTCAAGTGGCCTCATGGGCAGCTGCGACTGCGCGGACGCAGGTGTGTCCGAACTGTCGGTCGTGTGACTTCGGGTCAGCGCGTCTGGAACGGCTCACTGCAAAAGGATGAAGGACCTTGAGGCAGCGAGATCTTGAACAATGACGCCAGACCGGTCATGATGGTTAGTCGCCCCAGCTCCCTGCCAGACACAGAACGGAGTGATGGTGTCGATCGTGAAGCAGACGATGATATGTGTGAAAGTATCCAGTGCACATGCGGGTTTGAGAGCGCGTGTTAATGATGACAGGAGTAGCTCGGACCGCGTACGTTGGGGATGCTGCGACCTGTATAGAGATGCAGTTGAGGCATCAACCCTGGGTGTGCTGGCGTGGTCTCGTCAACGTTTTCCGGTGAGTTGGCACGTTAATATGAGACGGAAGAACTTTTCGGACACAAGGCATCCCAGTGAGTGCTGAGTCAGACGAATGCGTCAGTGAAATAGGCTCACTGTCATCCAGATACAAAAATTTGGGTAGAATGCAGTGTCGAAAGTGTGAAATTTCATCGCTGTATATACGGTAGCATGTTGAGTGCATAAAGGCAATTCACGAATGATGGCTTCGTCGGTAATGGGCGGAGGAATGTCTCGGACAAAAGTGCTGCGTTCAGATGGCAACGCATTTTGAGGACTGCTCTGCACTTTTTGACTGAGGTTTAACGTGAACTTGTATGACCGAGGTTTGCCCGTAACATCCATCTTGAATAGCGACACCTTTACCTGCCCATTCATCATTCTCGAACTTACTGTTTGTTTAACTGAATGGAAGGAACTCGACACAACGCGACGGCCTTGACATCTGTTAGATTGTCAGGTCAAGTCAGTTTTTTAAAGTCAAGTCAGTTTATTAAGGGAATGAGGCTTTCGCCCTTGAGCTCCCTATTCATATCGATAAACAGATATAAAGTCATCAATTACATCAGCAAATGCGAAAAGTTAAGAAGTTAGCGGTAAGTGTGAGCTAGGCGCAAACTGCCGCCGCTAAAACAATCATTATTGTATGTACAGTAGGTTCTCAACAAGTGAGCGTCTAGTCTGCACTTAAAGGATTTGACACTTTCAGAAAGAACGACGGCATCAGGGAGTCCATTCCATGCCCCGATGACCCTGTGGGAGAAGGCGTTCCGTCGGACGTCCGAATGAGTCCGCTTCCTTTGCAGTTTGAACGGATGACCACGCAGATGGTCAGTCCGGGCCAATTCAAAGAATTCATCAAAGTTTAGGGCACACTCACGGCTTCTGACAATCCTGTAGGTTTGAATGAGGTCGCCGCGCAGTTGCCTGTAATTTAGGTCGTTTGACATTTGATTATTACTTCTTTCATAACTCCTGTCTTATCCTGACATCCATAGTTTGGGATTGGCAGTCTTGTCCTTTGCACTTGCAAAAACGCATAGACAGGCTGTTTAACTCTGTCGACCACTGCATCCAATGCCACCCCAGCTGGTTCAGACAGTCGGGCGGTGCATGGGGGAAGGGAAGATGGAGCGGTGGTCACACAAAAGAATCCATCACCACGACACACTTGCGATGTACTCACTAAAATAAGTCTGACACGTTTGAATCTACCACGACTCCCTAAGAGTCCTGGCTTAGGTTGCCGACTGAAGAAATAACTCTGTCCTCATGAGAGTATTTTGGAGTGAATACGGGAATCGGGCTGTAATAGTTTGAAGTAAATTATAATGTCCTCACGGACTAATAAACGATATCTTAAGAGCGTCAAGTAAAACCGGTTGGTGAATAGTATTGATATTCAGAACTTAAAATGACCAGACAGTAGAGCACGCCAGCGAAGCGGGGGTTGTCAGGCCGTGTTGTTCCCATCACGTTAAAACAAGCAAAAAGGGTAAAAGTAAACGGGACTGGATTGTAAAATATGCATTAATCTGCTACCTCGCCACAAGTTCCTTCTCAATACGGCCTCTATACACTCACACGCATCTGAGGACTGAGTCCGCCCCACAGAAGCCTGGTTCATGCAATGGCGCGGTACGCGCAGATGGGCCGTTTAGTTTTGTCAGATGCTGCATCCGAGCCATGGTTTCACTATCAATGCGCCCTTTGTGGCACTCTCATATGTGAGGTCTGAACCGCGCTTGCGCTAGCCTTGTATATCTGAAGTGGCTGAGAAGATAGTGTGTGGCACGCATAGACGGATCGTTAAGCTTTCTCAGCCACTACGTCCCCATGCAGCCCCGTTTACGACTCACTAGTCACTACGCATGCGTGGCGTGCGCCACCACCCTCTCGCGGAGCTGACTCACCAAGTGCTGAGGATTGTGACTAATATTTGCCCACCGGGTGGGAGGTCCTTAGTCATGTGGAGATCGCCGATTCTCCGTGAGAGGCAACACAGTCGTCTCACAAGGTTGTTCGTGATGGCGAAGACGCTACTATTCGCTGCGAAGGAACGTGTACTTCGTATTTACCACACGAATATGTCCTTGCAGGCGGAGGCGGATTTCACCTAAAACCGCGGTCTCCACCATGTATCGGGTCAGTTTGCGGGTGACCAGGGCTGTCCTCTCTTTTAACCGGATCGCCACTGGAGTATCTCCAAGAGAGCGAGTATTTAAGGCTTTTTAAGGCTAGCTTGAATCGGGTCACTTCGTGGATGACCAGAGCTGTCCTATTTTCTGGCCGGTCGGCCGCCGGAGTGTCTCCTATAGAGCGAATATTTGAGGCTTTTTTAAGGCTAGCATAGTCATTCTGGCAGACGGCAGGACGGGTGGGGGAAGCGAATGCAAACGAAGGACGTTGTAGTTGCGTGTAAACATGAGACCACGCCTTAACGTCCAAAAAGAAGTGGCACTCGCCGTTAATTGGCTGGTGACCGGAGGAAAGGATTGCTTGTCGACGAAGTGAATGCCAGTGATTTTAGTGCGACTCTTCCGCTTGCTTGTCCTTGAGAATCTAAATAGTGTTTCCTTGAGTAGAATCACTTGTGCGCGCCCTGCGACCGTCCAGGCCCACCATGAATCAGGACTGTAATTTGTTGAGCTAGCGATTCAAATTTGTTTACGGATTTTAACGATGACAGTTCCGTGGGAATTTGCTGGCTGAGGAGGGGGGGGGGAATGGTAGACGTTTATATGAGGTTCTTGTTTATGCACGCAGTAACACGACTGACTCCTCTGTACTTACGGAATGACACTTCAAATATGCGGTTTCACCGTCTGTGTGGGTGAAACCCCACCGCCTACTCTCCCACGCTTCCTCTCGTCAGCCGGTACGATTAACTGTGTTTGGCCGCAGATCAGAGCGGCGTTTCGTGGAGTCTCTGATGGGACAGGGGGTGTCAGGTGAGGGCTGACTGGAGTGTCGTCCATCATGACTGACCACCTCTCACAGCGATCATGAGACGACAGACATGCTAGACACCGGAGGCAAAGAAATATCGGTAAGTAGAAGCTGGTGAGCTTGACAGACCCGTGAACTTGAATTAGTTAATTTGTAAAGTAACTCATTTGTGGACTAAAGCAGGTCACATTTGCGTGATCAGAGGCATCAAGAGGCGGGGTATAGAGTGCGGTGCTAGTGGGAGGCTGGGACACCTCAACCACATAGTTGATTTTCTGCTATTGAGGCCAGAGAACAAGACAGTAACCGAGACCTGTATGTGTGCGCCGGCTTGACGTGGACTACTGGGCGAGGCGTGATATGTCCGCATGTGATGGCATGTAAGCGGGACAACAAGGTTCCAGCCAGCTGCGTATGCGTCTGAGTGGATATTAGGCGAGCGGATGAGGGAAGCTGAGTACTGGTTTATCGATCGTGCATACGTAGGAGAATTTGCATCATGATTGACCAATGGATGCTCTAGAGGCTGCGTTCGGATTCGCATGCAGTACTAAAATTAGCGTCGCCTGCATTCATCGCCAGTGTTGATGATTGTATTAACAAACGTCTGATGGATCGCGTCGGTGTACTTGATGAGTGTTCTTTCCCCACCTGTGTTGGTCATTGACGTCATCTATAGCCGTAAATTGTATTCCCTCAGTACTCTCGATCGGGTCAGTGTTTACACTCATGCAGAGGCCGTTCAAAATCATTGGGGTGGACATGAAGGTGGGATGGAGGTCATTAGGTTTGCAGACGGACCGCGGACCGGAGAAGCGTGAATTCAGGCAGTTCGTGGCTGGCTCTGTTGTCACCTCTCGTTAGATTTGCGGCCTTGACGAAACTGTCGGAATGTGCTGCAGTGGTGGCATCGACTGGGCCGCGATTCGGGATCTCACGTCGGCCTTCACTTCTGGTGTGAACATGGTTGTCATCTTCCGGAGTAGTCTTTCTGCTTCTTGCAGTTATCTTTACCTCAACGTTCTTGTGTGTGGCAAAGGGCTTATCCATTCCACTGTCTGACGGATGATGGCTGTCTCTGATCTATGCTCAACCCCGACTTCCACCGTTGTGAGTAGGGTTTCGATGGCTTCCAAGTCGGTTTGACGCGCGAGAGCGCTCGCCAACATTTAACACAATGCGATCTCTTCTCCTAAGTTACTTGCAAATTCATTAGACATGGGAGCTGTTCAGAAGATCACTCACCCTGAATATCCGTCGGAGACATTTAGGTGGGATGTTTTTTCTTTCCCGCCAGTTCCATTGCATCTCAAGCCACCGGCACAAAGTTCTCGTACGCAGCTGGGTTTGGGACCGATGGGATGGTTTCTGTCGAAGCGCATCACCTGCAACATATTCTTCGCACTTCTGAACACAATTTATTTGCGCCAGCATGGTTTTTTTGGCCGACGAACCCACGAATGCGAGTCATCCACCTTTTGTCCTGCTTCTAGTAATGCGGCGTCGAGACGTTTCACCAAAACCATCACACTGCCCTCCCTTGTAACAACGGAGGCATCCTTCACCAGTGGAATGCAGAATTTCGGTCTGCGATGTTGGAACACGCGTGATTTCAATCTTTGGAAGCTCATCAAATCCAGATGTCGGTGAGCCCTTTGCTTCGCCCTTCACCAGTTCGTAAAATTTCGCCTCAATTCTGAAATGTGTTTTGTGACAGAACCTCGGGGACCGGTGAACTGCCTTACAGCTCAGAAGAGGACGCGTCTGAAACAGTGTGAGGAACGCCCTGCAAGTAAGGAGAGAGAGACAGTTGCTGATTGCACAGTCAGTGGCGATCCCTTGTAGTTTAGGGGGTTAGGGCGTCCAACCAGAATTCGATCCATGAGCGGTCCGATTGCTTCCCACGAGTAAAATTTGTCAGGTTGTTTGGATCTGATATGCGCAAACCTCCACCACGAATAGATGACAGTTCGACCTTTGCGGAGGATGATGCCTGTGGTGTGCCTTGCCGCAAGGTGCGCGCAGAAGGGCGACTGGCGCGTAAACTTTTAGTTATAGAGGACTTGAACAGCGCATGCAGAACCCTCGTCACACTTAAACACCTGGGCCCATTGGCAGGACTAATTAAGGACGACTGGAGGCTGGATAGGTCGCAGTGGTTGCCACCTGAGATCTACCGCTGCTGTGTACGTGGGAACCAGTGAGATACGTTTTTTATAGCAGGGGTTAATGAGGCTTTATTTAAAATAAAACGCTGAGTCTTGAAGCCTTGTATGTGAGAAAGACACTAGTGCGGAAATCAACTTTCAACTTACTTCCCCCTCCTCCCCCTCCTCCTCCTCCTCCTCCTCCTCCTCCGTCTTCTTCTTCCTCTTCTTCTTCTTCTTCTTCTTCTTCTTCTTCTTCTTCTTCTTTTCCTTCTTCCCCCTCCTTATCTACGGCCGGACCATTTGTTTCCCCACTAACTGCAATAACTCGTACATCCCGTGAAACCTTTCTTCGTCGGCGTACGCACTGGTTGACAAAGTTACGTGGGCAGCCATTGGCTCTCAGTACCCGAGGAAGATATTGGAATTCATCAACCTTGTCTTCCGTTTCACTGCAGTGCGTCTCAACGCGCCGGTATAGCTCCCTTACGCGACTGCGCTTGTGACCGATCGGGTGCTGCCACGGCAGGAGACGTCTGGAGTCGTTTACCGGATCTGGTGCGATTGCGGACAGAGCAACTACTTCGGAGAAACTGCGAGATTACTGCGGACGTGCATGGCCGAGCAGGCAGCAGGACGCCAGCTCATTCCACGTAACTCGGTCATATTTTCAAGTTTCAACCACATCCTGTATACCTGACAGCGCTCCCATATCCAGCACCGACAGTTCGACCGCCGTTGTCGACGATGTCCACTGTGTGCTCCACAGCAAGGTGAAGCAGGCATGGTGACTTGTACATGATTTCTTCTATAGTGGCAGTATATTTGCGCTGCATCTACCGAGCTCCCTCCCTCTCCCCCACCTGGGCCTGGTGTCGGGACGGAGGTGAGTGAGAGCGCATGTGGCTGACACGGCCAGACCCACACCTAGGCGTACCACTACCACACCCCCTGGACCAAAAGAAACACCTGACCAGGATTTTAACCAACAACAACAACAACAACAACAACAACAACAACAACAACAACAACAACAACAACAACAACAACAACAACAACAACAACAACACCAAAACTCATCAAAAAGACAACAAGGATGGCTGGGCAGCCATGAGTACAGCCTTTATACCCGGCGCCAGCGCAGGCGCATCTACCGGCAGGGAACCAGGTGTCGGAGAACTGCCACCGCCCACCTGACTGAGAGGGCCATGGTTTACTGATCCTGACATAGCAGACGCTTACAAATCTTAAGTCCATATCCAGCACCAACAACTCACCATCCCCCTCCCATGCATCGGTCCGCTGTCCGTTCCGACCAGACTTTTTATGCTGGGACTGGACACATGGGGCCGATCGATTTCGACTATAGATACCGGTCTGCTCATATCCCCGAAGAACCCGCCGTCTCGAGGGGCTGTATTAACCATTATCTACCGCGCAACCACTTGTTAACCAGCTAATGTAGCCCGTGAATTAGAAGCACCAACATGAATTATTATCTAGGTGGAGAGATGGGAACCCTCCCGTTGTGAAGCACGACATTCAACTCCTTTTCCAAAGCTGGCAATTACTAGCGCGAAACATGGCTGGGTTATACTTCCAGCGTGACAGTCTGGTACCATTACGGCTGCTCGATCGACTTGTCACCGACTTTTGGGTCAGATGTGGTTATGTAGCCGCACCTGAGGTAAACAACTCCCAGACACCTGTAAAACGGGATCGGTGGTAACAGAGGTTTTTACACATGGGGTCGGGGAACTCACAGCCGACGAGATCAAATAATTGTATGCAAAATAAAAGCTATTGCGCGGTTGTATTTTGAGTGATTGAGAAATAGTGCCCTAGCCCCTAACCCCGACTCCTAACTCTAACTCCTAACCCTAAGCCCTAACTTCCTCACCCTTAACCACAGCCCTAAACTCTAACCCTGAAACATCCAACGCGAAAGTTAGAAGGAGACGACAGGCCGAAAGTCAAGAAGGGCCGCCGACATTGGGCCAAAAACGTAGACACGGAAACAAAGGAACAAGGCCTCCAACAGAACACACATCGCAAAGCACAGCAAAACCATGCCAATGTAATCATACCAACTCAAAATAATAAAGTAGGTCAACCGTATTGTGTCCAACAGATGCGGCTACATAACCAAATCTCACCGACTTTTGGAACCGCTCGTCACTATTTCGCCAACGCGGGTTAGCCCTCCTCCCATGTCATCAGGAAGTGCTAATATGAGAACATGTGATTAGGTAGAATTGCGTAATATGAGGTGGGAAGGCTACTATCGCCAGTGGTCAACATTTTTTCATGTATTTTCACACATGACGTCGGCAGTCCCACAAATGCAATCCAAGGCATCCATGTAGGAACTGCGGCCCAGTTCTCAATCAGATCATCACGTGCGTGGAAAGTACTAAGCTGGGGCACTCGGAGGTCTTTGTGAGGTAACTGTGTTTTGTTGGCAATGTTGTTAGAGTTTAGTGAGTTCGTCAGCTCTCCTAGGAGTTACGTCTAGGAATACAGATTGGTTTATCAGAGATTGAAATAACCTGACATTGTCTTTCTTTAGGATGCCACCAATAAGAGGCGTAAGGGAATGTTTTGTGAGGCCGTTGACAAACAACAACCATACGCAACCCCTATAGCTAAGCGAAACGACATAGATGTAGACGTTGGTCATAAGTCTCGGGTCGCCTGGTCAGGTTGCTCTCCTACCGTAGTGATCTTCTATCAACACGAGAAATAGCACCAACATGTTGTTGTTATCAGTCTTGTAAACCGTCACTATAAGGAGGCCGGTCGTTTTAACTGGGCGGGAAGGAATCACATGGTACTGACAACTCTGAAAAGCACGGGGATACTGTTCCCTAGGCATCATGTTATGCGGCGAACGGGATGGCGAATGAAGCGGATGGTGAGGTCCTAATTCCACCTCGACAATTTGCGCTATCATGGGAATGCCGCCTTCTGCCTCCTGGCCTTAGCCCGACTAGCCCGCCTCTGGTGGTCAGCCAACCTCCGAGAGAAGCTAGGCGCGCGCCGGGCGCCTCGAGCACCAAAGTGCGTGCGTGTCCTATGTGTCTGTCCATTAATCAGGCGAGCGTGTTACATGGCTCCAGAGCGGTGGATCAATAAGTCGGCAGCGTTTACCATCCAAGCGCGCGCATTCAGGCAGTTTTCAGTCGCGCAGGCGACACGATCACCGGAACAAGAGCATTATTAACCTGACGTTTCGGATTCTCACTCGAGTCCATCATCAGAGACAGAGTCAGATAAGGGCAGTGGATTGCCCAGGTGTTGCAGTATTTGTAGGATGCAGCTGCTAGGCCGCTAAATGCCTATTGCACTTGGCAGCTCCTGAGTGCGTCTCGGATCGACTGGCCAGGTGCTGAGGCACGAGGTTGCCGTGCTGTTGCTACACCCTCGTGAGCCGGTCAAGATTATCGATTCCCACGCCCATCGCACGCAGTCGAGTTGCCGACGCCCGGATTTCGTCATCCGCGTGGGCTCTTGGGCAATTTGGCTAGCCGAAATTGACACCAGTAACAGTGGTCATCCGCACTGGCCATACCGTATCTACGGCCAGACCATTTGTTGCCTCAAAACCTGCACTAACCCATAGATCCCGTGAAATCTTCTTTGAAATCTGTCAACAGGCTTCGGAGTTGGAGTGAATGCCGAGATGTTGACAGTTTGAAAATAAATCTCACAGACTACGGTCTTTCGACCGAACGTCTAGACATCTCTGAGTACCTATCCAGCTTTCCTAAACGCCTTCTATATAGGCTGCTTTTAGAACAAAGTTTTAACGCATTAACAAATTATTTACTTCAAAAAAATTGACGACCATTTCAATACCCCTAGCCTGCCCGGGAAAAAGCAAGACCGACTTGGAGAAGTTTATGCGTCTCGCAGAGGAAACTTGCGTCGTCGCGTTTGCTTAAAATTTTCACACGACGAAGCACGTGCATTACGCTAGGAAAAAAACGAAACAAAGTACGTTTCCAACAGAAAAAAAGAAGGATTAGTGAGGTCAAGCTGGGGATCTGAATAACATGAACCATTTCTTGTGGACGTTTTATGGTCAGTTACGCCATCCTCAAGCTGGAGATGCAGCTGCCATGCAATTGCCTTACGCTTTTGTGTGACGGCCAAGATTATTGGCTCCCACGCTTATCGCACGCCACCGAGCGTTTGACCACTGGATTTCGTCATCCATGTGGACTCAAGAGCATGACTAACCTGACGTTTCGGATTCTCACTCGAATCCATCATCAGAAACCGAGTCAGATTAGGGTGGTGGATTGCCCAGGTGTTGCAGTATTTATAGGATGTAGTTGCTAGGCCGCTACATGCCTATCGCAGTTGGCAGCTGCCGAGTGCATCACGGATCGACACTGGTCAGGTCTCAAAGTATGCAGTTGATATGCAATTGCCCTACGCTTTTGCGTGACGGCCAAGATTATCGGCCCCCACGCTTATCGCACGCCACGGAGCGTTTGACTACTGGATTTCGTCATCCGTGTGGACGCTTGGGCGATTTGGATCGCCGACATTGACACCATTGCCGTGGCAAGGGGTCTTTCGGTCTCATGGTCTGGCGCCTTATGGTTGCCTCCGGTCTGTGTGACACTCCAATTCCAAGGGGCGTAAGAAAACGACTGACGGGTTCTGAGACATTCTTCGCGTACAGGACAGTTCGCCAAAATTTGGGACCGGTTTGATTTCGTCTCACGTCTCGTTTGCGCAGGCACTGGTTGACGAAGTAACGCGGGTAACCATTGGCTTTGAATACCCATCGAAGGTATTTTATTTCAGGAACCTTGTCTTCGGGCTCACTGCATGCGTCTTCAACGCTCGTATAGTGCTCCTAAGCAACTGCGTTTGGGACTGATTGGGTGGTTGCTGTTGTAGCTCAGCACTTGCGTCCTGTTTGTCGCCTTCCTGGATTCTATGGTTTTTAGGCCCCCACGATCTTTGCGGCAGACGAGGACATCAAGAAATGTTAGCTGGTTGTTGTCCTCTTCCTCCCTCGTAAATTGGATGTCCGGGAACATGGCGTTGAGGTGTCCCTTGAATTCCAGCACCTGATCCTATTCGATGACGATGAAGGCATCATTCACACACCAAGCCCACAATTTCGGTCTGTGGTGTCGGAAAACCAGCGGTTAATAAATCTCTTGTTCCAGTGATCGTGTCGCCGTCTCCGCGACTACTTCCTGGAACTCGCTTCTTCGCTTCTATTAGCAGCTGTCATTGCTTTGCGTAGCTCGGTCGATAGAGATGGGGGAGAATAGCGATCCGCAGGCGATAACAGGGGAGGAGTGGAATGAGGCGGGGGTCGATGTAAGGGCAATTATTTGAGTTTCGATAAGTGAATTTTTCAACTATCCGTCGACGATCTGTCGTTAAGATTATGAATATGGTTATATAGTGAAGCCCCTGTTGTAAATGCGTCTGGTCTCATGACTGGACGTCTTTGATTTGATCTTCTGTGCGGTATTAACACAGCCCAACGTTCAGAGGCTTGGACGCCTAGACGGCAAGTTATTCTAACCGCAGTGGTAGCTGTTGCGGCAGTTTCTTTTCTAGCTGTTGTGCAACGCTACGCATCTCTCTAACACATAAACTATACACTGGAGACTGTAAAGCCCCCCGTGGAGATTCTACTTCATAGGCAGAATGGCATTACCGACAAAGACAAGGGAGACTGGAATGGCCATTTCTGGCTTATTAGTCTTCGTCAGCCAGTCATACCCAACCCCGAAGTGTGCGACACCCGAGGCTCGAACTCGCAACCTGTTAGTTAGAAGTCCACGCCTCTAACCACTGAGCCACGAGTCCGTTGCCCTGACCATTTCGATCGGGAATATACAATGGTAGGGGACGCTCACCGTGCTGGTTGGGCTCGAGAGAGAGCCCATAATGCACAACGGAACGAATGAGTTCTGTAAGAACGACCGGTGAGCGTCCCCTACCATTCTATTTCATCATAAATTCGAGCGGTGCCCATGCTTTTGTTTACAATGCCAACATCTTCCATAGAAAAGGAAGTTGTGATCTGGTGCCGTGCAAAAGTGGATTCTCGAACGACAGTCTGTGTCAGCGGTTTTGTGGTTCTAGTTCTGTCCTTACAAACTCTGCATTTCGCGTAAGTGAAAAGAAAAACAACTCAGATAGGGTAAGATCTGGAAATCCACATGGTCACCCATTGTGTCTTTCTGGGAAAACACATCGTTCATCAAAGGCCTTGTTGGGGCAATTGCTTCTGATATTGACTTAATGTGTTATTGCGACAACTGACAACATGACCGTTTTGGTCTAAATTTGGTCTAATCGGTAGAAAGGGTCTGAAGAATTTCTCCTACTGATTGAAATCCCAAATTTAATTCCTTCCATCATTCTGTATAAACGGATCTCGGTTCTTGCGGTCCAAGGCGGCCTTTCGTTATTTTTCTGTGGGCATTACTCTTGGAGGTTCTGTATTCTTCGATGGGCTCCCGGGAATACCCACCTAGACTGCTGAATATATTTTGCCCACTATAAACACCCACATCCTCATTCAAAGTGCACAAACGGCCTCTCCTCGGTAAGTAGCAAAGGCTGCCTGTTTTTGGAACACGCTTTGAACTGACCTGCTTCCTGCAACGTGTCGGAAAAGGGAATTTCTCGAGACCTGCTCACCAGCCTTTCGACCTCAGTGCATATAAAAACTTACTAATTTGATTTTCTAATCGATTTGGCCGCCCTTTTATTGCCTATGCGTGCGCCGTTTCGGTTTCCTCAGCTCGGTCAGATAGGCGACTATTACGGCCACGCGAGGCACTGACGCCTGGCCGAGCGCATCGCGCGGGGCCGGGCTCTTATCGATCTACCCGACAACTATATGACCTGGTTAAGGGACAGACGTTTTCCGCGTTTTCCGCATGCATGGGTGCACGCGAGGGCTTGGTGTGTGTGAACTCAGCAACCCGCGTCGGAGATGCACCGCATGGCTGCGCGGTTGGCTGATCCAAATTGGCGCGTCTGTGACTGCATGCACTGCGGGCGGATGATGAAATCACGCAGCATGCTCGCGGAGTCCGAACGCTTCCAGTCTTCCGAAGATGAGGCGATCGGATTTCAGTCGAAATAGGCTGCGGGAAGTAGAGAGATAAGAGAACCGTGACTTGCTCTTAATGCTGTTGATCATTTCAGTGTTCTTCCAGTCTACCCCTAGGAGGATTATTCTCGTCCTCGACGTTTTTGTGAAGTATCGTCCCCCTCCTCCCCCAGTCTATCTCGCCGCGCGTTATGTCAGACAGGATAGTGATTCCCTCAGTTAGTGATTCCCTCTCCACTAGACGTCGTGTTTGCATTGGACCTGCGGCAAACTTATAACAGCGCAAAACGTGGGGAACAGGCTGAAGTAAGCTGTGAAAATATGAGCGGCCGTGGAAAATGTGGAAAGAGAACTCTACTTGACTTGTAATTCTAGAAAACTCCGGAGTGAGGGTTGACCCACCTTATGGTCGCGGGTTCTTCGTCTGACCACTGGTAATTTGGTCAGTGACACTGTTTGGTCACGATGGTGTACCTTACTTATATGCGATTTCAGCTTGATTTGACCTGCGAGGATATGATATCGAAGTGAAAAAATTATTGACCCGTATAAAGTAATGGATTGCCCCGGAAGCTACAATTGAAGTTTTTAGTAGTTACTGCGTACTAAAAATCAACTGCATTAAAAAATTCAAATATTACTTCAAGAAGTCCATAGCAAACAATCAAAATTAGGATGTTTTGCTATGCACAATCTCCAGATAACCCATAAATCCTAACAGGCACATTACCTCTCTACCGCCTTTCGCACGCTTCCCCGAGAGCCTTTCATTAACTAAAATCAGGAAATTTGCGACGTCACAAAAAAGTCAGGCCGTGATGTTGAAGACGAACTTAATTTCTAACTTGGAGGGGAGTACCTCGCATGCATAGGTTAAGACTTAACAACCCTCTTCTAAATAAGTAACATTGTTTGCCGGTCTGTGCTGTTAGTCTACCATTCGTACCTACTTAATGGACAGACGTTTTCCGAGACGCCTAGGGCACACACACACGCATGCACGCGGACACACGAGAGCGTATCCAGCCCATGCGTCGGATAAATGGCGCCTGGCTCTGTGATTGGCTGATTCAGATTGGCGCTGCCTTGACCGCATGCACTGCGGGCGGATGACGAAATCACGCAGCATGGCAGGTTTCGCCTCCGCTTGCAGAGTCCGAACACTTTCAGTCCCCCGAAGGTAAAACAATCACAATCCGGCCCTCCTGATCCAGCAAGCTGTCACGCCGGATGGCGACCCTAGCGTCATTGTGGACGTCCCAGTGATGCGCCGGTTCAGGTTCACGGTCAGCAAGTCTTAGGGCTAATAGTAGTTAAATATACGATGACAGCAGCAGTTCGACCATCGCAAACGATGACGACAGCCGCGTACCAAACGCAGTGGACACAGCATCGACAACTTACGCATGAATTAGTTTATAGTGAGGCAGAAATGCACAGCATATATCGCACGCACTCCGCCTGCTCGATGGCAAGGCGGTGTCAAGACAATCAGAAGTGAGTGCGGGCTCGGTGGCTGTCATGGCTCAATGACCCGTCTTCGTGTGCCACACACGATATCGACCCCATTCATCTACGGGTCAGAACTTTTTTCTTAGCCATACCTACAGTGGACAAGCCCCAGCCTAACTCCTAACAGGTACGGCTACGAAATAGGATCTTGCCTCATTTTGGCCCAGCAAATCCGCTGCACAGTTCGTTTTGTGGGGACAACTGACAAGGGACTTGAAGAAGAAGACACGATCGCCGGGACAAGAGCTTTATTAGCCTGACGTTTCGGATGCCTGCTCGAATCCATCATCAGAGACATAAGCAGATAAGGGCGGTTCATGCACATGCGGCTGCAGTATTTATAGGATGCAGTAGCCATGCCACCGCATACCTATGAATATTCACGGCTCCCTCCCCTTCATCAGGGCTCGTTGCACGTGGCGTGATGGCCGATATTCGCGTCGTTAATTGCTGCAATTTCATCACGTGCGTTGGATGTTGGTGTGATGATTGCTCGACCATCTGACACGAAATCACGCAGCATGGCAGGTTTCGCCTCCGCTTGCAGAGTCCGAACACTTTCAGTCCCCCGAAGGTAAAACAATCACAATCCGGCCCTCCTGATTCCAGCAAGCTGTCACGCCGGATGGCGACCCTAGCGTCATTGTGGACGCCCCAGTGATGCACCGGTTCAGGTTCACGGTCAGCACGTCTTAGGGCTAATAGTAATTAAATACACGATGACAGCGGCAGTTCGACCATCGCAAACGATGACGACAGCCGCGTACCAAACGCAGTGGACGCAGCATCGACAACTTACGCGTGAATTAGTTGATAGTGAGACAGAAATGCACAGCATATATCGCACGCTCTCCGCCTGCTCGATGGCAAGGCGGTGTCAAGACAATCAGAAGTGAGTGCGGACTCGGTGGCTGTCATGGCTCAATGACCCGTCTTCTCGTGCCACACACGATATCGACCCCATTCCAGATATACCCGGCTAAAATAAGCGCGATTCAGATTTCGCAAATGAGACTGTCACCAAGGCCAGATTGCGTGGGAACTATGACAGTCTGACTCTTAACCCCGAGACGGGCCGAGTTATCCCGTCAGTACACGAGGTCTAGCGCAGACTGATAAATTAAAGCGTGTCATACTGATTATAATGAAAAATGCACTGATTTTCCGTGGGGTTGAACTCCCCAGCGTGGTCTGCACGTTCTCTCTTCCATGCGCCGCTTGACTGACCGAGCCTGACAACCAGCTGACGCTGGGATCGAGCAAAGTGGCTGGTGCAGCCCGCTACTCCACGCATCCTCGGCAGTAGTTACGGCCACTAGGATACAGCACTCTCCAACAGACGCGTACTGTGTGTTAGCATGAATTCATCTACGGGTCAGATCTTTTTTCTTAGCCATACCTACAGTGGACAAGCCCCAGCCTAACTCCTAACAGGTACAGCTACGAAATATGATCTTGCCTCATTTTGGCCCAGCAAATCCGCTGCACAGTTCGTTTTGTGGGGACAACTGACAAGGAACTCGTGGCTCAGTGGTTAGAGGCGTGGACTTCTAACAAACAGGTCGCGAGTTTGAGCCTCGGGTGGGCCACACTTCGGGGTTGGGTATGACTGGCTGACGACGGCTAATAAGCCAGAAATGGCCATTCCAGTCTCCCTTGTCTTTGCCGGTAATACCCTTCTGACAAGGGACTGTTCGAGCGTCGATTCCAACGATGCCCATCGTGTGACCCACAGCAGGATGGATGCAACGACGGTGACCTGTGCGTGATTTAGTAGACTTGTGGAGGATCGACCACGCTCTCTCCTCCCCTTTCACTTAGGCTCGGTGCCATGACAGGGTCAAGAGGATCGGAAGCGTGAGAGGGCGCAGGTGGCTGGCACTGCGTGAGCCTGCACCTTGGCGTGATACCCCCCCCTCCTCCCACCCACCGGTGAGAGCAAAAATGACCAGGACACCACACAACAAAAAGGGGGGCGCTCCAGATTTCGGCTGAGTGGGAGTGTCATAAAGACCGCATTAAGAGAGCGTCATCTCACACTGACTACCAGTTCAACGGTCGGTCACTAAACGCACAAACACCCACCGGGTTGACTGAGAGGTGCACGTCATCTTCTCAGTTGGAAACCTCCAAAGCCACGGCTTTTAAGCGCACAGTGATTGTTTTAAG
Organism: Spirometra erinaceieuropaei; assembly: GCA_902702965.1. NCBI lineage: Eukaryota > Metazoa > Platyhelminthes > Cestoda > Diphyllobothriidea > Diphyllobothriidae > Spirometra > Spirometra erinaceieuropaei. The sequence continues at coordinate 316,768 of CACRXP010000108.1, read as the reverse complement.
TGCATTGGTCTGTTTGTTGCGAGGAAATTGAGTTGGCAATCGAACTCACTCCCTCTTCCCTTGCTTGTTCACCAATCAGTTGTTCGATACTGTGGGAATTTGGAGAGGCAGCAGCCCGTCTATGCATGTCACGCACACACAGACGACTTGGCCTACCACACAACCCTCAAGGGTTCCCCGCAAAGTGAATGGACTGTCCGACTGTCACATGTGGCAGGGGAGCCATATGGAGAGGGACCGAAGAACAGGCTTCCCATTTGCGTGAGAGGTGCCTAGTTCGTGCTTGCGGTGTGTGATGTCTGGTGCGTTTATGTGTGATGCATGCGCTGGTGTGGAAGCGTGTGTAGTGATGTGGCCTAGTTTGCGATGGTTTACCGCAGGTTCTCATGGAAGCGGATTTGACCGAGTAGGTCCATGTGAAGGCGATGTGGACAGTTGAGGCGATGGCGGCGGACGTATATCAGTACTCCATGCATCGATTTGCAGACCCCTGTGCGATGAATACGCAAGTGACCCACCAGGTCGATGCGTGATACGTACGTGCGGTGACAGTATGGGCAAGACGGGTTAGGAGCTGCTGAGTCGATTGCAGTGATTTTACTGTCCAGGCTGTTGGATGGGCAGATGGCAGTGCTGGAGATGGAACAGTTGTCGGGTGGGCAAGGTGTGATTGGTGCGTCGGTATTGCGGTGAATTCCACTGTCGTGGATACGTATGTGTCCGAACATGCCTATGCGGTGAGTGCATGTGAGTGGGCAGTGAAGACGGGTGCAGCGAGTGCATGTCGGGAATCCTGGCACTGGCTCGTCGGCCACAGTACAATGGATTCGTAGGTGCCCGACCAGACCGATGAGAGACATGAATAAACGATCGCAGTGAGGACAGGTTGGGACCGAGTCCACATTGCTGGTGGCGGGTGCGATGATAATGAGGGTGGTGAATGACGGGACGACGGGAGTGTTCCCATTGTTGGTGGAAGTGGGAGATGTGGTAGTCGTCGTCGTCGTCGTCGTCGTCGTCGTCGTCGTCGTCGTCGTCGTCGTCGTCGTCGTCGCCGCCGCCGCCGCCGCCGTCGCCGCCGCCGCCACCGGGATTGCGTTAGCGATATTATGGTGGCGAAGATGTACGGCGGTTGGGCATCAGGAGTGTAATTACCAGTGCTGGAATGGTCGTCGCCGTGGACACCGCGGGGGTTGGTAAACGATAACGACGGAAATGTTTGTGAATGCAGGAGGAAGGGTTGTTCGGTTTTTGTTTTTCTGAGTACGGAACTGTTCGTCGAGGCCGATCATCGCGCGGAATGTTCGTTGACAGCGCAAAAATGTTGGGTATTGAAGTTGTGTCGTAGCGTTCACAAACGTAACGACTCAGAAAGCGAACATTTTCGGCATGCACTGAGGGGCACCCCGACTCCGAAGATATGTAAATTATGAACATCTAAATGTAGACGACAACATGTGACCAAAACGACCAGACGCTGTCCGTTTTCTTGCTACGGTTGAATTCACCTTCCTCACCGGTGATGCCACGAGACAGTTGATTAACTTCGCAATAGCCCTGACCCCAAAAAAATCTCAAACGTTCAGATAATTTAAGGGGCGAGTAAGAGCAGAGTAATTCTACAGATAGACAAGACGATCAAGGAACTGTTCCTGCAGATGCAGAAGGGCATTTGCAGTGGTGGGAGACCATCGGATGTCGAGCACCGAAAACATCACTGTCAAGGCGGGTTTGCTGGTTGGTGAGGGTAGATAATTTCAAAGTCGATTTCAGTAAGATGTGATCATGCAGCCGCACCCAAAGGGCACATTACTGTTGACATACCTAATTATTTTAAGTTGGTGTGATTACGTTGGAATGGTGTTGCTGTGTGTCGCGGTGCGTGTTCTGTTGGCGGCCTTGTTTCTTTGTTGCCGTGTCTACCATTTTCGGCCCAATGCCGGCGGCCCTTCTTGACTTTGGGCCTGTTGTCTTCTTCTAACTTTCGCGTTGAGTGCCTCAGGGTTAGGGTTTAGTGCTGTGGTTAAGGGTTGGGGTTAGGGCGACTATTTATCGACCAGTCAAAGTACAACCGCGCATTCCCAAGAGCTTTTCTTTTGCATACAATTTCTTGACTTCGTCGTCCGTGCGTTCACCGGCTCCACCTGTATAAACCCCTATTACCACCGGTCTCGTATTACAGGTGGCTGGGGTTTGTTTACCTCAGTTGCGTCTACATAACCCTACTTGACCTCAGTCCCTATAAATATAGGAGGAGGAGGCGGGGGTGGGGGGAGGGGGTGGAGGAGGAGGAGGAGGAGGAGGAGAAGGGGACGAAGGGAGGGAAATGACGGAACAAGAGCGATGAAATTCGAGCTGGTAAAGGCAAACTTCTGGGACGGGTAATTTTAATGGTTGTCCATGATTGCTCCGGACCTGAGGCTGACGGATTTAAGAAATCCTATTTATAGGTGTCAAGGCAGGTTTCAAATAATCCATTTTGGCCCAACTGTGAAAAAAATCTTATTTATTACATGTTGTATTCTGGGTCTTATGGTCCTCAGGGCACCCACTCATCCAATTCGTCTTTACGGAGGCAGGACAGGGTCGTGCGCCTCCACCTCCGGTCGCTTGGTATTGTCTTCCCTCTCACCCCCCCCCCGGAGAAGGGCGGGGGGAGAGGGGAGAGAGTGGTAGATGCTGCGCAAGTCGTCGGTGCTGTGCTCGCCTCCGGAGAAACGCTGCGGACATCCTCTCCTGCGATGATTAAGCTGCCACGGATGCAGTGTCACTGCGTAGGTTGGCCGGCCGGTCTCTTTCGTGAAGGACCAATAGGCTGGCAGTTCCGTATAACAAGCTATGAACACCGAATCTGATTGGCAGAAGTGTCTGTTCGTGGCGAAACCTTGAAAGAAGCATGAATATTTGGTTTGGCTAACTTTTCCGCACGAAGAGGGGAAAATTAACATAAAAGAACTCATCTCCGTTGTCTACTGAGAAAGATGCTTCGTCTGTCTACGGAGCGCTGACGTCAAGAGAGCATTTATAGCTTACTGGCGACAAGCACGTCAGGAGTGGTTGCGTTTCGTGTGGATTCGAGATATAATAATACAGATAACGGCGGAAAAGAAGATCAGGCACGCATACTCTGTGCGTAACTCGAAGTTGCCGAGATTAAAAGACAGCGCCACATGACCTTCCTTTAGGAGGAGGGATTGCCCACACGATGTTCATGCTGCTTATGGTTTGTGAGGTACGATAGTTTTTTTTTCCAGCAGATTTCCTTTCGTAGCTACGCAAGATCTCACCTTTTTGCTAACCCATTTGACTCTTTTGCTTTAATTGTCTGTATCCTACTTTTACGTCCGACCAGTCTTCCGTTGGTAGGGAAGGTCGTGTTGAACCTTAACCTCTGGGGGTATTTTTGTCCTTCGACAAAATCGATAAGCAGTCTAGTTCGTACAACTCCCATTGTCATTGCCGGAACACCAAATAAAGTGGTTTTTATAATTACCGGATAATCGAGTTAAGATGCCTCAGACGGTTCCGGTCTCCCAGTTCAAAAGGTCAGGTGCCGTTTAGTTCAGCTCAGTTTTACTAAGGGAAGGTAGGCAAACACCGTTGGCTTCCCTAATGGTTACAATAACGTCACAAAAAACAGCAATTCATAAAGAAAGTTGGAAAGAAGATTGACCAGAAGAATTACATGCAACAAGCGTGTATGCAACTGTCTGGTAAATACTGGCATGAGTCAATGTATGTATGGTGTGCTAAAATTGTGAAATTATAAAGACTGAAACGTGCCAAGTAATATGGGACCGGACACTAAACTTCAGCCGGAATGCAGAGGATCACGTCATCCCATGGGGCATTTGACGAAAGAGTTGCAAAATAGGGTTACTGAAACACAGAGAGCAGTACGTTTTGTAACATATGGAAATCGGAGAGAGAGCGAGAGAAGCGAGGAGGCGAGTTCCAGGAAGTAGTCGCGGGGAAGGAGACACGATTGCCGGAATAAGTGCTTTATTAGCCTGACGTTTCAGATTCTCACTCGAATCCATCATTAGAGACAGATTCAGATAAGGGTAGTAGATTGTACCAGGGCATGAACCATAAACCACTGACTATGACAGACCGTAGGCCCGATTCGGCTTGAAGGGAAGGGCAAAGTGCGATTGAGTTAGTCTCCTATCATTTTTAAGAAGGCTAGGACAGTCCGCATAAACTTCCTCTTCTACTGGCTTGATAGCAGCCCAGCAAAACTAGACGTTAGATTGTAAAAGCTGAGTGGATAGCAGGGTCCCAGGCTCGGCACGCCAAGAATCGACAGGCTCCCGAACATTCTTGGGCGGGGTTGAGAGAGAGAGCGGTCTGTGGTAGCAGATAGTTTTCGCTGTAAATGCCTTCTTTACAGTGAGGGGCGAGTTTTGAAAATGATGGATAGAGCAGCGCCTCATGGCCGTCAGTAACCCCTAAGAGGCCCGGCGCCTTTTTTCAACACCACGCTGCGTCAGGGTCATTCAGGGGTTTTCAGGCGTGCTGCCGTCTGACCAACTGTAACATGCGCGCATTCGGATGGTCAGAGCCGTCTATGCCCCACTCACAGTAGGTGGGCTAACTCATGAAACGTCAACCGAAATTCCAAAAGGCGTTTTCGTCACGAAAAGATTAATTAAGTGGAATTGGAAAACTAGTCAGCCTGCAACATAATTCTATATTATTTCAATTACCTCAGGATACCGGCTTTTGAATGAACTTCTTTCCAGCTTCTTGAAAAAACGATGCTTTGTAAAGATGAGCACTTACGTAGGATGAATTTTTATCATTGATTTTCGATGCCCTAAATGTCCAATTATATTTCATGGAAAACATGCATAAAAGTATTCATTCTTCTGCTCATTGCGTAGAAAATTACGTCTTCTTCTTCTTCTTCTTCTTCTTCTTCTTCTAATTTTATGCTCTAAGGAGGAACATAGTTCCGTTTTAAAAAAGTCTATCATTGTGGAACTTTTAAATACCGTGAAATGGCCGTTCATAAATCGTCACGTCTCTGCATTTACCAATGTGTCTCGTAAAATTAACAATAAGGATCAAATCCACTGCTTAATTTTATGAACCCTATATGGTCCCCCTTTATTACCGTAGAGAAATGTGTGATTTTCCGTACGCGGAAAATATACGGCCTGTAGTATGTTAACCCCGAATCTAAGTGTGACGGTAGAGCGGGTTCAAAATTATTCTGGAATCAGAAAAGTTTTTGAAAACCGAATTATAGCCTTCCTTCGAGTAAAAAATTGGAAGAAGACGTAATTTTCTACGGAATGAGCAAAAAACTGAACATTTCCATGAAATATAATTGGACTTTTAGAGGCACCGAAAATCAATGAGAAAAATGCATGCTACTTAAGTAGTCATTTTTACAGTGTAGTTTTTACGTGCAGCCGGACAGAAGTTCGTTCGAAGGCCGTTATCGTGAGGTAACTGAAATATTATAAAATTATGTTGCAGGCTGGCTACTTTGAAAAACCTACTTAGTTAATCTTTTCGAAACGAAAACGCGTTTCGGGATTTCGGTTGACATTGCATGAGTTAGCGCACCTACTGCAAGTATGCTCATCCTCGGCTAATGTAACACACACCATCTGGACAAAACAGCACCTGAACCCGTTCCCACATGCCCCATAAAAGCAGCCGAGGCTGCTTATCCAACCGCCAATATGACAGGATTTCGAGGGGTTCGGCTGTCCATGGGTTGACTTATTGCGTGACCAAGAAGTCCACACTCAGCCTCTGTGCTTTTTATGACCCCACTTAGAAGAGAAAGGTCAGTCTGCCCAAAATGTCATTACAGTCATCCTTTTTGTTGTCAACAAATATCGTAAAACTTAAAACCATTGTTTTTAGCAAACCTATTTATAGAAAAGCATGCTTACAGGAAAATGTAAATGAGAACCTGGTAAGAATAGGTTGTGTAACCCCACTGGGCCTAGCAAGTATAGGTAATTACTATATTTGTTTTAGAAGGCTTTATTTTGTTTATCAACCCATAGTTACAGGAAGTCCCACTTTGATGTAACGCATGCACCGAGTTGTTTCAGTATGGATTTTTAGTGATACATTATTTGGTATGATGTTCTCTTTTCTCCCCTCCCGTAATCCCTTTGTCTTACCTCGATTTCCCAGTTATCCCTATGTACTTGCATTGCCTTTCATTGTCGATCCCATGCGCCGTGACTTACTCATTTCTCCAGGAAAAGCAGTTAAACCTCTTTATGCCATGTCGGTACTCGCCAGACTATGCGTGCTGCAAGGATTGCCGGCTGCGTTTTGGTTTACTTTGCCTCCGTTGGAAGACAAAAGCCGCGCTTCCTCGATATCTCTGAACGGTTTCGGTTGTGGAACACGTGTGACCGACTTATTTATTTCTTTAGGAATATTTGTGCGTAGTGCCTCCCATAAACAATAATAAGACAGTTAAAGTAAATTGAGAGGTGGGGTTAAACAACCTACCGTTCCCGAGAACCACTATTTTTTCATACATCAGTGTACTATTCTATCACGTTGGTACTTTCAACAATTGAAGGACTCAGTACAGAATTTCAAAACAGAAGTTTAGTGTTATTTTAACGCATAGTTATCAATTTACCTAACTATGCCGTTTTGGGATCATAAGTATGCTTTCCCATCTAGTTATTGCCAGGTAAGCTAGCGTCAGAAGTCTTCAAATCCATGGCTCTACCACCCGCGTCACTCAAGACAGGCCGACAATCAGAAGGCACATGATGCAGCCGAACGATTCCATTCTCAACCAAGAAAACTCGGCCGTTGTCTACCGACTTCGACGTAGATGTAGAAAAAACGACCACGTACAACAAACCACTCCGCCGCTGCGAACGGGTGTGAAAGAAAAGTATGTGGCTGTCGGAGGTTAAAACCAAAATCGGAGGTGGCAACCGATGCTGTGCATTCAGTGCACATACTTACGCCTGACGTCGTCAAAACTTCGGGTCGATATGACGGTAACGCATCAGGGCACATGCAAGTAACCCGGACGTCCCCTACAGTCCAGCCAATTGTCGCACAAATTCGTCTCCCATTTCCGGGTTGTAAAGACACCCTTAAAAACGATAGTGGAGGCGTGAGGCTGTTGGGACCGTCGCCATCAGTACACGCCCTGGCCTCGCCAATGGGCACTGCTACCCGAAACAGCGACTCAGGGTTCCCTGTCCAATTAAATCCCTTATTTGTATGCCCTTGGCTTTCTACTGCCAACGGAGACTTAGCTTGATGATTGTGATCATCTGAGTGGAGTCAATTCTTAGACGCGATAGTCCTCCGCACACGATTGGTCAGATTCGAGCTGCAGTTCTTAACGACGACTATCAGACGATATCTACGCAAAGAACAATAATTACTATTATTCCCATTACGAATTGTCGCATTTATTCCCGAATAAACCAATCCGAGAGAAATGTTTCGTTGGGAACCGCCTGTGAATCGTCCGGATGCTTTCTTCTCTACGCTCTTCGTTTGAGTGGTTGAGGCTCAGGTATATTTAGATCTAACTCCGACCATATTCCCACAACTGGTCCCAACTATAATCACTCCAGATTTACCGTAACCTTAATCCTACCCGTAAACATAACACCAACATTAATCCAAACCTTAACGCCAAAGTCAGTCCCTAATCAAAGTCCAAGCCCGTACCATAAAACCCTCATCTATAAACTTCCAAGCTACTCGCAAGATAAAGGTAGCGAGGAAAGAGTAGAAAAACTCGCACGGGACCCTCGTGTGAGTTTAACGTGTCTTAAGGGCCTAAGGTGAGTACGTCATCCCGCGTCGTCATTGCTGTAGATCAGGACTAAATCAGTATACTCGGTGCGCCAGATGGACTGGAGAAAGAGGACGAATCTGGTGAGGCCATCCTTATGGCACTTCAGCCCATCCCTCACTCTAATCAATCCGATGCGCTCGAACCTATCACGATGCACTAAAAGCTGTGGCTTGGAAGGGGATAATTCGGTCCATGTGGCCAGTACTGTATATATGCGTGGGGTCATTAGCCAGAGGACTGAGTCAGGCTCAGTGACTTTCTCTAAATGTGCCCTCTGTTGCACTCTCACGAACGCGAGATCCAAACCATGCAAGCCCGATCCATCCTGCGAGGGCCAGATCGTGCGTAGCAGGCGCAGACGGGCTGCCTATCTCTGCCAGTCACTACGCCCGGTCGCCCTGACTGTCTCCCCATTGGGACCAGGTGGGTGAGGGACGAGTGTGATAGATGCTGCGAAAGTCAGCCCCACTAAGTGAATCCATGCACAAGCCACTGTCCACGCCAATTACGCCCTTTGCACACGTTGAATATTGCCATATGAGAAGGTCGGGCTGTTAAATATGATAACTTCACTAAGGATCATCAGAAGGGCAAAAAGCCAAACATCACACTGCTTGGCCATTGAAGACATTTTAAGAATAAGCACCACTAATAAAAACTGAGCGGTGCGAGGACAAGACCTGATGGCCGTGACAGGTAGCATGTTCAGAAAGGTATGGGCTCCTCGGAGGTCGCTATGTTTCCTAAGACGAGTGTTATTCGAAAATGCTTTGTGTCTAGGCCTCTACTACAACAAGGGGGAGAGCGTTTAAATTTTGTCGGGATAACTCGGGACGCTGGTTTATCCCTTTCATCTTCTCTACCTACCAAACGTACCCGAGAAGCCTCGACCTCGGCGTCAGCTAGAAAAAATGTCTGCGGTAAATTGTGCGCGACAAGCTACTTAAAGGTAATCAGTAGGCACTTTATTGAAATAAAATGTGGGGCATGTCTGATCCACCTCATCGCTTGCGGTTGTTCAGCAGTTGAAAACTTAAGAGGTCATCCTGTTCAGCCTGTAACTAAGGCGAAACATATGTTTGACAGACAACTGTGGCATTCGGGAACCTTTGGTCTAGACTTCCTCCATGCCTACATGGTGTATTCTAGCTGCATGCGAATGGTCGAAATTGCTGGCAACAGCTGGCGAGCAGACGTCGTGCGGTCACAGTTGACGCCGCTGTGCGTGTTACTGCCTTCAAGGATTGTGCTGGGTGAATCGTCATGCGTGAGAAGACTTTACCCCATGCTGGGTAGTCTGACGGGTTATTTAGCCCGACAGATTTCCCACACTAGATTGTTAGGGAAGCCGTAAGACTAGATAGATGGAAAAGATAGTATTTTTAAGTAACTGGTTCCTACAGCAACAAGCAAACATAATCGATTTCGTCAAAGGAACGGTTGAATAAACAACAAAAGAGAAGGCAACTTGGCGGAGGGTGTGGTGGGGGCGGGGGATATTTACGAAGACGCCTTGAGCGGTTCCGTCTCCCGCAGAAGCCAGTCACGTGTCCTCTGACGGGCAGGACTTAGAAGTCCATCGCCGCCGGCGTCTTGAGCAATGCGAGCGATCAATTCTCTTCTGACCAGACCGTGGTAAGCATCTAACCATTCGATTTCTGCTGGCGTTAGCCTTTCTCGTGCAATGAGTTTGCGCTGGAATGGCACCAGGGTTATCGGTTCGAAGGCCAAAAAGGTCGGAACCGCGCCAGCGGACGAGGGGACTACATTGGCGTCCACAGAGGATGCTTCGATGACAATGTTCACGTTCTCCAACCGAATTCCATATTTGCCGGGGAGGTAGTAGCCGGGCTCAATTGTAACTACCTGATGACGTGGGAGGGGGGTGTTATTCAAGTGGAGTCAAAGACAGGAGGTTAAAAGTGAATCTCAGACCATTCACAGCACGGCCCGTTGACACAAAATGCACCGAAAATGCCAGCTCCCAAGCCGGGAATCACAATCACTTAATAAAGACAAAGGGAGTTAAAAGAATCACGAGAAACAATATCCATTAAAGGATTCGTCCTCTAAATCAGACCAGATCCTATCTGATTTCAGGTTAGGCGTCTGCGTAATTCCATGCGAGTGTCCATAAGGGAGAATTAATGAGTGGTTAAGGTAACTGCGTAGCATAACCCGCTACCAAAATATACACCGAAACCGTTGCTACTTATGCTTAGCGAGTAGTTCGGGTTGCTGCAGTATAATTAATTGTGAAGTTGCCATTGAGATAGCTCAGAATACATTACGGGTGAACACAAAATTAGCTTCCTTGTGGACTTTCCATTGAGGTATCGCTGCCAAAATTAGGAAACCAAATTTTCTTTCTTATAGCATTTGATCAAACGTTCACTTCATCTCTGATCGATGCTGGAATTGCACGCTGTAAGACTACGCCCACTGCGGGGCCGCAGTGCATGCTATGAAAATCTATGTTTTCGGTCCATCTAAAAAACCATGTTGGGATTATTTCTGCCGAAATTTTGGGAGGTCAGACAGATTCCAGTTGCCTATTCGTCCGGATATTTAGCAATAGCACGGTCTGTCTAGGCTACTTAAGGTGCTCTGCCAGGGATCGGCAATACATTCAAATACACATGGTGCTTTTGACACTTATTTTTACATGATCTATTTGTGGATTAATTTCGTGTTTTCGGGCTGGGTGATTTCCATGGCTTTTCGGGCCCCGCCTCAACAGCTATACTCATCATTTTGTTTTTGACAGTACTGTCCAAAAGGTACTGACAGACTATTTAAAATCGCGTAAATAAATACACAAAGAATTAATAGCGCTTTTAGCCGGGCAGGAGAATAAGTATATCTCCGATATTACAAGTGGCCTTGCGCCAAATTCTAACAAGAAGGGGATGAGGTGGAATTAGTGGTAGTGGGGGGAGGGGGGGGGGTTAGGATTAAAGTTAAGGCACGGGGGTGTGCGTCCTCCCATGGAAATTGATGGGGAAATCCTTATTCCCACGTCCAACCAAACTCCCCAAGGAAAATGCTTACAGAAAATGAGTTTTTCAATAACCTTCACTGAGGGCAGTAAACAGGATGCAACAGCGAATGAAAGAAAATAGAACGTAGAGAGGAAGTGAGCAAGTATTGCTCAGTTTTGTTGACTTCCACATTGAAAAACTGTCCTTCGAAGCAGATTTGTCCAAGAGCTCTGACGTTTTGGTGAGTGTGGTCGGGGTTTCACACGGACCGGAGGAAACCATAAGGCATCAGGTCATTTGACCGAAAGATCCATTGCCACGGCAAGAAACGTCTGGAGTCGTTTGCCGGATCTGGTGCAATTACGGACAGAGCAACCACGTCGGAGAGACAGAGAGGCACTCCGGACGCGGATGGCCGAGCACGCAGCAGCAGTGAGGAGGAACGACGTCAGCTCTCAAGTCGCGGCTAATTCGACGGGACCCGGCCACACATTCAAACTCGATGATGCTGAAATTCTCGTGAGGTGATAATCGCATGACCCGTGAACTACCCGAACCATGGTTCTCCGGTCATTAGTCGATTAACAAGCGCAATGTCCTCCCGTTGCCATATTCGGTGCTATGACTTTGCCTACGCAAAGTAGTTAGTCACGCGGAGAGCGCGCGGATAACTACTGTTCTTGGTGCCACTGTCGGGGAGCCAGTTGGCTCAAGGCCCCCAACTCGACTGAGGACAATTAGGAAATTATCATACCACATGCGGGGGGGGGATCAACATGAAAGAAGTGGCATAACAACTGCGTCCAACAAATGCCGCAACACCTACCAATACCCTTATCTGACCATGCCTCTGATGATGGGCTCGAATGGGGATCTGAGACGCCAGGCTAATAATGCCCTCCTTCTTCGTGACTACTTCATACAACGGCAAAGACGGATCAAGGAAAGAAAATGCGAGCTGTGTAGTAGGGGGTATCACTATCTCAGCAAGGGACTCCATACTACTCAGTAACATACAGGTCACGTCTCGGAGGTGAGGTCCCCATTTCCACAAGACCGAGCGCAGACGGCGGTGCGAGTAAAGTCGCATTCGCTTTGATTGAGTGACCACCAGACGCAAGACGGAGACTACTGTCGGGTCAGAGCCACCGTGCCACTTATAGATGAATCGGTTCTGTCTTGTCGTGTGTGGTGAGACAAAATAATTGAGTGAAAGCAATAGTACGCAACTCGTCCATACACTAAGCAAACATACTTACAAGTCATCACTACGTACCCCAGATCTTGCTGACCATCTCCGACTAGGGTGTGGCACGCGTAGACGGGTCCGTTAGTTTTGTAAGACACTGTACCCAATCTGATCACCAATCCGCTGAGAGAATCGGACAGCTGACTCCTGCACGGAAATGGGAAACCCATCCACCAGCGCACTCCTCACTGCAACAGACCCGTGGCTAGGGCGGCTGCCAACTGATTGCGTCAACACTAGGGGTCCGGCTGCAATGGCCTTTATGGCACTTTGACGCATGCGAGATCCAAGACCCCGCAGCCCGGCCAGCTCATGTGTGACACGCGTAGACGCACTTTCAGTCGCCGCGCCCACGCCCACCTCCATTCGTCTTTACTTGTTCTGCCATCGGAACATGGTACTGATGGAGGGGTGAGTGAGACAGGTGCTGTGCAAGTCTGCCCCAGTATAAAGTAAATAACCTGCAAGTCACCGCTGTCGGGTCCATTTCTCTGGGCGGCTGTGGTGCACGGTCAAATCGTCCTGATAACAAAACTAGAGTCGTTGGTGATGGTCGCAGGAGGCGGAGTGGTGGGGAGCACCCCGACTTCGGTTCAGGCACACTCTCGAGGGGATCGGAGGGGGGGGGGAGAGGTGACAGTGCAAGTAAAAACTCACCATGTTCTTCCTGATTCCCGGCTCCTGGATGCCAATGCGTGTGAGGACCTGAGACCGCCTTCCCGACAGACCGATGGGCCCCTCGTGGACGCAGAGGTGGGCTCCCACACCGTGACCCGTGCCATGTAGGTAGTTTCGGCGGGCTCGCCACATTTGAGAACGGCAAACGACGTCGAGTGAAGTGCCGGCAGTTCGGTCTGGGAAGGTCTGTATCGCGGCACCAAAAAAAGGCAGCTAATTACCGAGAAGACAGTAGCGCGAAGTTAGAAGCACAGCCACAACCATGTGGAGGAGACAGCCCACGATACATCGTCAACCAGAAAGAACTAATAGGGTGCGGTTATCGCAAAAATAGGCCACTGACCAGCAGCTCGAGTGGAGACATGTACAGTATGTGACCTAACCCATGAAACACGATGACGGGAAAACAGGGGATCAAGTTTTGGCATCTAAACCGTATTCATAAGACTAGTTGGCGAGCACACGTTGTCTTTCCATGAATTCTGATCGGTCCAGTACATTCATATGAGAATGGAGTACAAGTTAAACATATAACTAGTACGAAAAATCGATCAGAATTCGTCTTTACATATAAGTAGGGCGTAAAAATATGGGCGACAGTTTACGTACTCATCTAACTCATTTTGGAAAGCGTTTTTTTATGCTGACTGCATTTGTGAGTAATTTTACCGGGCAAAATGTTCACAAATTCGAGCGGGGACCTACATTCGCGGTGGACGCGACGTAGGTCTACTATTATTATGAATTAATTTGGGAACAATTCACCGTACTGGGCCTACTGTGTTGAGCACGCGGCGCCAGCCGAACTGTG
>CACRXP010000108.1:261216-303166 GCA_902702965.1 Spirometra erinaceieuropaei | reverse complement strand
TAGTAGTAGTCCTTTCAGAAGGCTAGCGTGAAGTGGCAAATATGACTAAGTAGGCCCTGGTTTGATTGTGGCGCGCGCATCTCAGTCAGTGACTGCGTCCAATCACGGCCTCCTTATTGCTACTCGGCGGTAAAGGCGAATGCAGAGTGAGGAAGACGCTGTAAAAGTCCCCCCCCACCGTCATGGAGCATGGTTCTCGTCGAGGACCTCGAATAAAGTTCCGTTTACTACAGCAGAACCTACCAAAGTGGCCAGAGCAATATGCGCCTTCAGCACGTGGGTGAAGTCCTCCTGCTGCTCTGCCGAGGGAGTGCCAACGTGGACTGTTCGGGTGACGTCTGTTGTGCCTGTGTTGTACTGGCCACCGGAATCAACCAGGTACATGGAGTTTGCTGTCAGTGGACGCGGGTTTGGAGAGTCACCCACGTGATAGTGGATTATGGCACCGTTCTCGTCTGCAAGAGAAAAAAACTACTGTTGATGTTGTCAGCGACTGGATGGCGGCTGGTAGATTTTGCAGTCACGGGCTGCTGTAAATACTGCGTGCTCCGGTGGCAAGACAACGGCAAGATGACCGAAGTTGAGTGTGGCTGACAAAGCTAAACGGCCCGTCTGCGCGTGCCACACACGACCGTTAGATGCGGTAGAGTTGGATAATAACGGAATCCGAGAGCGAATATGGCCGTTGGAAGCGCGGTGATAACTGTGGTGTCGCTGCCCCTGACTCTGGTGGCGTTCTTTCGGGGTACAATGGTTGTGAGGCCCTGGGTGGTGCTATTACATCAGACAGCCAAACATACAGTTAACAGATGGGTGTCCAAACGAGATACGAGACACGTGAGTAGCACGCGAAGAGTGCGTGCGACTTCACGATCAACTACCGCCCCAAGTTCCTCGCCAGTCGACTTGGCTCATTTTTGCTGTTAGTGCAAGATAGGAGATGGAGAGGAATCGATTCCGACTATCTTTCCTTCACACCCGTTATAATCTAACTAGCGCGCAGTTCAATGGCAGTGAAAGTGCGATTCCCCGGTAGCATATCAAAATAAGACGGGGCCTTCACCGAGAGAGGTTTATTAGAGGTCTGACGTTTTGACTAGTTGCATGGACGAAGCAAGTACCTGAAATGTCAGATCTCTAATAAACCCCTCTCGGTGAACGCCTCCTCTTCCTTTGATAGTGCGAAGTTCACCTGTCATTCAACGCAAAATGTTGTGGTATGGAAGACTGCCAAATGATGGAGTAGCTCTGGCCGTAGAATCGAAGGACGGGTCACAATGACTGCTTCTTAATGTGGTTTCATAGCAAATCTCACCGATATCACAAAGCACGGGCTAAAGGCTGGCACTTATCGGTTGAGGTACGAGTAGGCGTGCGTCTTGGTCTAGCCTCAATGTTGGCAAATAGCGGTTACAGGAAGGTGAGAGTGAGGTACCGTAGGTGGGCTAGCTCATTAAATGCCAACCGAAATTTCGAAACGCGTTTTCGTACCGAAAAGATTAATTAAGAAGGGTTGTAAAATTGATCACCATGCATCATACTTTTATAATAATTCGGTTACCTCAGGATGTCGGCTTTCGAACAAACCTCTGCGACTGCATGCAAAAGTCACACCCTGTAAAAATGACTACTTAAGTAGTATGAATTTTTCTCATTGATTTTCGGTGACCTTAGCAATTCAGTTGTGTTTCATAGAAAACACACATTAAACTGTTCATTCTTTTACTCATTCGGTAGAAAATGGCGTCTTCTTCCAGTTTTATACTCGAAGGAGGGATATAATTCGGTTTTAAAAACTTTTCCGATTCCCAAATAATTTTGAATCTGACCTGCCGTTACGCTTGCATTTAGGGTTTCGAAACGACAGGCCGTGTGTTTCCCACGTGCGGAAAACCCTGTATTTCTTTAAGGTATTAAGAGGAGACTATATGGTGTTCATAAAACGTAGCAGTGGATTTGAGTCATATTGTTAACTTTACAAGCCACAGTGGTAACTGCAGAGACATGACGTTTTATGAACGGCCAAGTCACGGTGTTAAGAGACCTCACAATTATAAGCTTTTTTCAAACCGAGTTATACCCTTCCTTCGAGTATAAAATTGGAAGAAGACGTAGTTTCCTACCGAGTGAGCAAAAGAATGAACATTTTTATGCATGTTTTCCATGAAATATATTTAAATTGTTAAGGGCATCGAAGATCAACGAGAAAAATGCATGCTACATAAGTAGTCATTTGTTACAGAGCGTGGTTTTTACATGCAGCCGAAAGGAAGTTCGTTCGAAAGCCGGCATCCTGAGGTAACTGAATTATTGTGGAAGTATGCTGTACGATGATTGGATTTACAAGCCTACTTAATAAAGCTTTTCGAAACGAAAACGCATTTCAGAATGTCGGTTGACATTTCATGAGTTAGCCCACCTACTGTAGAGGCTGCCCATGTCGCATTCAAATTCAACTCACGCCAAGATTGCCACAACGCCTTTGGGCAGGTGATGGTCCACATAGTGTTCGACGGAGGAACCATCGATGTTTACAGCAACTGCGATGGTTGTGGGTGAACTTCCAAACGGGCTGCCCCGCCTGTTCTACTAGACCAAAAGTACGGTGCCGTTAGCTCATGGCATGCGTCAGGTGGTGTCGAGTTTTGTACTTGCTTGTCCTTTGTGCGACTATGATCAGGCCTCGATGCTGTCGCCGACTGCGTGACGATCTGTGGCCGCGCATATCGAGAGAGTTCGATCCAATCCCTCCTCCAGAGACGAAGTCTAAATACCGAAGGCCCAATAATCACCTCCATGCTTTGGCAAACTGTATTGGATCGGGCTTTGGGGCGATTTCCTCTTCGATGCCTCCAGATGGGCAGCAATACTGAACTACTGAACGGCGAGAGTGCGCCCAGACTGCCCCAGTCGTCTTTCTTGAATGGCCTGAGACATCCTCGCGATTCTGGCGCAGCGAGTGCGGACTGTATCATTCAAGACGAAGTCAGTGCACTCCGTTCTAAGGGTGGTTCACAACAAACAGTGGCCAGACACCTTCGGTTTTCGTTTATCTTCCATCCGCACACAGCCCATAGGAGGACCGACCGGATGGACGCTCAATAAACGTACATCTCAGTGGCAGTGGTGATATCATGTCGGGTCTATAGACGCTTTCCAAGAAATGAAAAATACCCCGAGAGTGGTATCGATTCTAGAGGCGATGTCGTCCATTCGGTGACAGCTTCGTCGCAATGTATTGGAGCCTGTCCACTTTTCCAAGTTGACAGTCCTTAACCTCGGGTGATGCCCTCCATAGGTCAGGGATGCAGCCTCCCGACGTTTGTGGACAAACCGGCTGATTTCGCGAACTCATTCATCCCCACCGACACCACAGTCTGTAGGTCATCAGCAATTGATGCTTGCAGGGCGATATCATCAACGCAGTGGAGGCGAGTCGACCGGCGTCCGGGTACACCGTCCAAACCTCTCAGAGCCATTCCGAGAATACATGTGCGGCGGAGTCCCGAGCCCTTGTCGTGAATGTTGGCAGTAGGCGGTAGACGGGAGCCGACAACGGCCCATCCACCGCGTCCAATCCCATCACCAGACGGCTAACAGGGCGCAAAGGGAGTGGGGATGAGGTGACCCTTTGTCAATTCGGCGCACCCCTCTATATATTAAATATATCTGAATTTGTGGAAGCATCGAAAATCAATGGGAAAAATCGTACTAGTTAAGTAATCATATTTTACAGAGTGTAGTTTTCACAGACCGCTGAAAAGAAGCTCATTTTAAAAACTTGCATCCTGGTGTAACTGAAATATCTTGTGATTCGGTTTTCAAAAACTTTTCCAATCCCCGAATAATTTTGAACCCGACCTGCTGTTATAATTGCATTCAGGCTCTCCTAACTATAAGCCGTATACTTTCCGTGTACGGAAAACCATACCTTTCTCTACGCTATTAAAACCATATAGGGTTCATAAGATTAAGCTGTGGATTTGGCAATATTGACAAATTTACAAGCCACACTGGTAAATGCAGATACATGACGTTTATGAACGGCCATTTCACGGTATCAAAAAATCTCACAATTAGAAACTTTTTGAAACCGACTTATACTTCTCCTTCGATTATCAAATTGAAAGGATACGTCAGTTTCTACCGAATAAATAAAAGGATGAATATTTTTATACATGTTTTCCATGAAATATAATTGAACTGTTAAAGGCATCGAAAATCAATGAGAAAACTGCACGCTACTTACATAGTCATTCTTTGCAGAGTATAGTTCATGAATACAGCCGGAAATAAGTTCGTTCGAAAGAAGGCACCCTGAGGCAACTGGATCATTACAGAATTATGCTGGAAGATGATTCGTTTTACAACCATACTTAATTAATCTTTTAGAAACGAGGACCCATTTCGAAATTTCTGCCAACATTTCATGAGTTAGCCCACCTACTGTATGTTGGCACCTCCACATTAGTCATTCTGACACTATTCACCTCTTTCGATTCGGGTGAAAAGCGTCGTCGGGCTACATTCCCAAATGTGTCTTCGATCCGAAATGGGTGCTTACGTAATATTAATTATCGTGCAGCATAATCATACATTTCAGTCACACCAGGATGCAGTTTTTGAATGAGCTTCTTTTCAGCGGTCTGTAGAAACTACACTCTGTAAAAAATGACTACTTAACTAGTACGATTTTTTCCCGTTGACTTTCGATGCCTCCACCAATTCAAATATATTGCGTAGAAAACGTGAACAAAAATATTTACTACTGTACACAGTTAGTAACAAGTCATGTCTTCTTCAAATTTCATACTCACAGAAGGGATATCTTTCGGTTTTCAAAAGGCTTCTGACTATGAGCTTTTTAATACCGTGAGATGTCTATTCATACAGCATCGCATTAGCACGCTGAGAGAGTGGGGATGAGGTGAACCTGATGGACCCTCAAACTATTGCGAGGCACTAAGAGTCCTGACTTGGAGGGGGCTGTCAGCTGGCGGGTTAACTGGGATCTCGTTACGTGTCAGATTGCAATGAGCACTGACTGCAGCTCAGATGTGAGCGTTTACGTACGTAACAGTCGGTGCCTACTTGCGACAGCCGTCGCGCTTGAAAGACTGATAACCGACGAGACAACTCAGTCTTACGCCGTCCCACTGCGCCGTGAGATACAAGACCCACCCCCCCCTCTCGAAACCCGATCCGTGTGGAGGCACTGATTAGGCTGTGTGTGGCACGCGTAGACGAGCCACCTAACCAATTCGTCCATGCCATTTCCAGTCGTCTTGACTGTGTCTTGCCACTTTCGCTTCACTGTTGACAACAGACGGTGATGGCGTTAACTAAGGGGGGGGGGGGGGAGGTATAAAAGTAGAAAAGATGGCAGCATACCAACGGCGGATATAGTGGAGAAGCTAAGACCTCTGCAGCCCTCAGCTGCACTTCGTATCCTGTCGAGGTAGTCTGCCAGAGTTGCCTCGTTCAGAACCTTGGGGGGATCGGCCACAACAGCACAGGGAGTGAATGCTGTGGGATCGCGATCTGAAGCAGCACCATCACGGCCTGCATCTGTTGATGAATGGGCAAGATTAGTGACGTCGTCCAACCAGGCGAGGAAATCACACAACGCCAGGGAGTCTACGAGATTAGCCTGACGCATGCCTGCCAGTTCAGCTTCGTTTTTGACGGCCTTGGCGGAGGAGAGGGGGGATATTTCGGTGTAGCGCAGGTCGGCAGGAACGGCGTCCATGAGAGCATAGTTGGCCGTTGGCGCTAACCAGACACGTCCTGCATCTACAATGGCTCGGTTTCCTTTCAGTTCCGACATCCAACGGAGAAAGTCGCTGTAGACATGCAGTTCTACCTTCAAGGGCGAGAAGAGCGCTTCAGGTCCAGTCGGTAATAAAACGACAAGCGTAAACCACAACGCTGACTGTAATATATATGGATATATACATACAGTGCGTGACCTATCTCATGAAATGTTGGCTGAAATTCTGAAATACGTTTTCGATTAGGAAGGATTACTTGGTCGCGGTTGTGATACTGATGATCTTAAGGCATACTCTTATAACATTTTGGACTCGGCAAGATGTCGGCCTTAAAATGGACTTCTTTTCAATCTCCTGTAGGAAGCGTGATCTGTAAAAAATGACTACTTAAGTAGCATGCATTTTTACCATTGATTTTCGGTGGCCTTGGAAACTCAAATATATTTTATAGAAACCACAAACAAAAATATGATTTCTTTTAGTCAATCAATAGAGAATCACGTCTTCTTTATATTTTATACTTAAGGAAGGAGTATAAGTAGGTTTTAAAAAAGTTTTCTAATTGCCGAAAAATTTGGAGCCTGATCATTCGTTGCACTAGCGCTTAGTGATTACACTCTACAAGGTGCATGCGTTCCGCGTAAAGAAAATCCCATATTTTTCTATGTCATTAAAGAGATATTATACAGGGTCCATAAAATGTTGCAATGGATGCGGACCATGTTGTACATTTCATGAGGAACAGTGGTAAACGGCCAGGTACGATGCTTTGTGAATGGACATATCGCGGTCTTAAAAAGTCTCATAATTAGAAACTTTTTTAAAACCTAATTATGCTCCTTCATTAAGTATAAAATATAAAGAAGACGTGATTCTCTATTGATTGACCAAATGAAAGCACACGTTTGTTTGTGGTTTCTATAAAATATATTTGAATTTCCAAGGCCATCGAAAATCAGTGGGAAAATGCATGCTACTTAAGTAGTCATTTTCTACCAAGCACGCTTTTTACAGGAGATTGAAAAGAAGTGCATTTTAAAGCCGACATCCTGGCGAGTCTAAAATGTTATAAGACTATGTCGCAAGATAATCATTATTACAACCGCGACCAAGCAATCCTTCCTAATCGAAAACGCATTTCAGAATTTCCGCCAACATTTCATGAGATCGGTCACTCACTGTATATGCATATGCACAATGTTATTACCTACAAAGACAAGGGAGACTGGAATGGCCATTTCTGGCTTACCAGCCGTCGCCAGCCAGTCTTCCCAACCCCGAGGTGTGGAACACCTGAGGCTCGAACTCGCAACCTGTTAGTTAGAAGTCCGACGCCTCTAACCACTGAGCCACGGGCCCGTTGTCCTGTCGGTTTCGATCGGGAATATGCAATGGTAGAGGGACGCTCACTGACCGTTCTTACGGAACTCACTCGAGCCCCAGGGATCGGGCATGACTGGCTGACGACGGCCAATAAGCCAGAAATGGCCATTCCAGTCTCCCTTCTCTTTGTCGGTAAGAACATTCTGTCTATATCATGCGCCGCTGTGCGGCTGCTGGTTGGGCTCGAGAGAGAGCCCGTAAGGCACAACGGAACGAGTGAGTTCCGTAAGAACGATCGGTGAGCGCCCTTCTATCACTATACATATATATGTGGACGAATGTGTGGAGTTGAGACTCCGCACCAAAAAGACCAATGAGGACGATTCTTTTCAATACGTCCTTGGTGGTCGGCCCCTTTCAAATGTTGTGGAACAGAAAGACCTGGGCGTCCTAATGACCTCCTCGCCGAAACCATAATCACAGTGTCAAAGGGCAGCCAAAAGTGCGATAAGGGTGGTATTTGCGCTGAGGCGAGGATTTGTGCAGATCGATAAAGAGCTTTTCAGAAAAACCTATGGGGCATTCGTCCGGTCTCACTTAGAGTATGCAGTCCAGGCCTGGCAACCGTGGTTAAAGAAAGATTATCAACGACTGGAAAGAGTACAGGCGATGGCTACGAAGATGGTCAAGAATCTTCATCATTTGCCTTACAAAACCAGGCTGACCAAATTAAATCTGTTTCCTCTAAATTACAGGCAGCTGCGCGGCGATCTCATTCAAACCTACAGGATTGTCAGAGGCCGTGAGTGTGCCCTAGACTTTGATTAATTCTTCGAATTGGTCGGGACTGACCGCTTGCGTGGTCATCCCTTCAAACTGCAGAGGAAGCTGGCTCATTCAGACATCCGACGGAATGCCTTCTCTCACAGGGTCATTGGGGCATGGAACGGACTCCCTGATGCGGTGGTTCTTTCCGAAAGTGTCCAATTCTTTAAGTGTAGACTAGATACTCATTTGTTGAGAAACTATTGTACATATAATCAGGATGGTTTTGGCGGCGGCGGTTTTCGCCTGGCTCATACTTACCGCTAACTTTTGAACTTTCCGCATTTGATGATGTGATTGATGACTTTATTTCTGTCTATCGATATGAATAGGGAGCTCAAGGGCGAGAGCCTCATTCCCTTAATAAACTGGCTTAAACTGACTATAGGCGCTTAAAACAGTCACTCAACTATTGCGTGAAGAAAATTAAGCCCGCTATTAATTTGTAGCTTGTAGTGATGGGTGAGGGGCAAGACACTGTAAGGACAGAGCGTTCTAATAAATGTTCACTTCGCCACCACATAAGGAGTTTAACTTCAGGAGGACTAGGAGTTACCTTGTGTGAGTCACATGAAAAGTACTCTGCAAGATCCACTGACTCCGCTCCTCTCTCAGCCTCGACGAACACATGTAAGACATCTCGTGTCACCACGAGGTATGCGAAGAAGACGGGATTGTGCGAAATATCGCCACCGCGGAGGTTCAAAA
This sequence comes from Spirometra erinaceieuropaei, assembly GCA_902702965.1. Classification (NCBI taxonomy): domain Eukaryota; kingdom Metazoa; phylum Platyhelminthes; class Cestoda; order Diphyllobothriidea; family Diphyllobothriidae; genus Spirometra; species Spirometra erinaceieuropaei. The sequence continues at coordinate 294,539 of CACRXP010000108.1, read as the reverse complement.
GCCAGGCAATTTCATCCAGTGCGAAGATCACCACCGCGCCCACGTTCTCCTTCGCCATCTGAGTTCGCAAGTCATCCACTTTTTCTTGCCAGGTCTGACCCGCGAAGGTGAGGGGAACGCTCGAGATGGGCTGGCGTGGACGAGGTGGACGCTGATTGGCTGCATCCTCCCACTTTTCCCAAACGCAGTCAATCAGATTTGGACCGGTTACTGGGATCAGCTGTCTGGGGGCAGCAGCAGCAGCAGCCCCCGAAGAGGTCTTGGCTTCAGCTTGCGCCAGATCACGGGCATTGGATTCAACCGCGAAGTAGAGCAACTGTTGCGGATCAAAACCGATCCTTGCGGCAGGGGGAGTCACCTGAACCAACCAATCAGTCAACTTGGGAACTTCTGGGAGACCTTCCCGCATCAGGGTCCAGTTTTCATCCATCTCTTGGGCGGCCTAGGCAGGGAAGAGTTGTTTACAAACAAGACAGCGAAAAAGAGAAGTGGGAAGACAAGAAAATGCCAAGTCTGATCGGGCACAGTTCAAAGATGGTCCCCACTAACAGTAATACAATGGCGACCATCGTTGGGGCAGTCTCGTGGGTCGAAAACGACGCCCTGATCGGCCTACGGAGTAAGAAAGGGCAACCAAAATAGATCGACGGTCAGCAGGATAAGGTTAGAAGACCGGATAGACCACGGAAGAAATAACACAGCACTACTTCAAAGGAAAGACACGCCTAGCCGCGGCCACCACCGCCATCCAGCCACCGGCTCGGCACAAACCTCGAGCTTCTACGAGATGGGCCAAAGAGGTGGATGCAGACGCCCACTTCTGAATCTGGAAGTTAACAAAAGTCAGGTTTACACTAAGCTGCACTACGCAGGTGCCCAGCAAACCTGAATCAACCGCGGTCTAGGCCGACTCGTGCGCTAAGAGGACGCTAAGGTTGGAGAGTAGAACGTCTAAAAACTCAACGTTACGATCGAAGGTGCTTGTTTTGGAGGAAACGCTCACCGAAAATCGGTTTCTGCATAAAAATTGACCACCCGAGACAGCTACCACAGAGGTTCTATCAGGTTGGAGAACTGGAACCGAGTCATCCGATTGCAGGGCGGCAACGTTGGGAAGTAAACAACCGAAGATCCAAACCAATATGCCCTAGTGGACGGAGATATCTACCGCGCGGTCCCAAGAAATCAACTACCTAAATGCTGCCGAGTACAAAAACTCTCCTGCTAACCCTGATGCAGTTAAACCTCTGGTCAAGCATGAGCACTGACAATGACGCTTAATTGATCTTACTGAGGGGTGGCGGCGTGAACATCAAATCTGTACCGCGTTGCCACGTCTGTGACAGAGGACAAGACGCAGGAAGAATGATTTGTCACAGGTGTGGATGGACAGTACGCAAAGGCTGCAGTAGCCCGACAAAAGTACTCCATCAGAAGTGGCCCTAGTGGGGACTGTGTGATGAAATTGAGACAGCCAAATTGCTGTCAGTGTGAAGACCAGCTAAGAAAAACCTAACGGAGGGAGCTGCAGTAGGTGGGCTAACTCATGAAATGTCAACCGAAATTTCGAAATGCGTTTTCGACTCGAAAAGATTAATTAAGTAGGGTTGTAAAACCAACAGTAGTGCAGCATAATTCTACCACAATTCAGCTACCTCAGGAGGCCGGCTTTCAAACAAACTTCTTATCGGCTGCATGCGGAAACTACACTCTAAAAATGGCTACTTAAGTAGCATGCATTTTTTCATGGATTTTCGATGCCCACAAAAAGTCAGTAATATTTCATTGAAAACATGCATAAAATATTTATTCTTCCATTCTTTCGGTAGGAAATTACGTCTTTCAATTTTATACTCGAAGGAAGGGTATAATTCGGTTTCAAAAAAGTTTCCATTGTAAGATTTTCTAATACCGTAAAATGGCCGTTCATAAAACGTCATGTCTCTGTATTTACTAGTGTTGCTTGCAAAGTTAACAATAAGGCTCAAATCCACTGTTAAATTCTATGAACCCCATATAACCTCCTCTGAATGCCGTAGAGAAATTTACAGTTTTCCGTACGCGGAAAATTTATGGCTTGTTGTTTGTAAACCCTGAATGCAAGTGTAACGGCAGGTCGGGTTCAAAATGATTTGAAAATTGGAAAAGTTTTTAAAACCAAATGATACCCTTTCTTCGAGTATAAAATTGAAAGAAGACGCAATTTGCTATAGAATGAGAAAAAGGATGAATATTTTAATGCATGTTTTCCATGATATATAATTGATTTTTTAAGAGCATCGAAATCAATGAGAAAAACGCATGCTACTTAAGTAGCCATTTTTTACAGAGCGTAGTTCCTGCATGCAGAAGTTTGTTCGAAAGCCGGCCCCCTGAGGTAGCTGAATTGTGATAGAATTATGCTGTACGATTATTGGTTTTACAACCCTACTTAATTAATCATTTCGAGCCGAAAACGCATTTCGAAATTTCGGCTGACATTTCATGAGTTAGCCCACCTAGTGTACATGACGACTGTGGACTGCGTGGGTGTGTCGCATCTGAACACAGCACCGGAATCCATCAGGGATGAGCACCACCGTTTGGTTGTAAAACGACGCTGGAATCTGCCGAGAATGCCAAACGGTAGCAGAGTCTGCGCCAGAAGGGAATTGCGGAATTCCACAATAAATTTGGAGATGTGCAGAACACAGATGAGGGTTCAGCGACATGAACAGCTCAAGACGACCTCGGGCATAGATACATACCGTTGGTTGGCCCAGTGGTATTTTCAAATAATGCCCAGGGAAGTGCCGGGGATGGCTTAACTTATATCCGCCAGCAATTTTTTTTACCACACACACATTGTTCCATCATTAATGGCACTGAACGGTTGATAGTAATGTGTTAGTCATTCTCCCCCGCTGACGATGGATTAAATAAAGTACTGATAAGAGGAAACAACTACCTCAAAACCTAATCACAGACCAGAACGATGGTAAGCCAATGTCTCAAGGGCGATGGACGCACTCGGTGCCTTTTTGAAGGCGAATAAGAAGTGCCAATGGGCTGCATTCAGAAACCAAAGTGGAGTAGTAGTAGTAGTAGTAGTAGTAGTAGTAGTAGTAGTAGTAGTAGTAGTAGTAGTGGTAGCAGCAATGGTGGTAGTAGTAGTAGTAGTAGTGGTAGCAGCAATGGTGGTAGTACTAGTGGTAGAAGTAATGGTGGTAGTAATAATGGCAGTAGTAGTAGTAGTAGTAGTAGTAGTAGTAGTAGTAGTAGTAGTAGTAGTAGTAGTAGTAGTAGTATAATGCGGTTTCAGAGGACCGCCGGAGTAAGGTGAGATCCGCAGTGGAGGTCCGCTAATGCTGGTTCATAAGGATTCCGACAGGAGGATCGTTGCAAACGATGACGTCTACCGCGGAGTGGCTGAAAGAGGTTGGACCAGGCGGCTTTTAGACCTTGTGCTCCATTTAAGGCTAATCCGGTCTCACCCTCCGCTGAGGAAGGTTTTGACTGTCCTTGGATAAGTCCCGATAACTGACAGCACACAGTGACGGTCTTGCTAATTAATGCACAATGTCGTTCTCAAACACTTTTTTACATACAACGTTTACTTCTTGTTTATTATTTTGTTGCTCCCACAAGAACTCCGCGTCGAGTGTGGATAGTTTGTAAAACTCCTCATCTACAGACCTCTGTGACGATAATGCGTCGGGTTTGGCCGTGTCAGGCATCACGCAGATGAGATGTAGTCTTTTTCGTAAGAAATCCCATCAGTTCAATTAGAATTCATCAGGTGAAGATGAATTTTGTGGTTAATATCAGGTTAAGAAAAACCATGATGGTGCCGCAACTAAATAACGCTCCTAGAGTCAGCGGTAAAATAAACACTCCTATGTTGAAAAACTGCGATACCAGCTACCCCGTTCATTGTCAAATGTAGGGTAGACCTCATACACTCATTTCCCGGACGGCAAACGGTGAGAAGGAAACTGAAGTTCATTATGTTACCAAGCTGCACGGTGTCACCGCCTGACTGTGAAACAATGCGCCCAATATGCGAAAACGTGATACACCTGACAAATAATCAATAAATGCTGACTCTCGGGCTAAATCTTACAGTTATATTCTACAATTAAATCCTGCCTTATTCGAAACTTTCGTTAAGAGTAAGAGGGGTTTTTCTGGGAATTACTAAGCACATAGGTGGTCTGATAAAAGCCCGAGAAAAAATAATTACAAAAACAGGCTTAAAAATTCTCATACCTGATCGTGGTAGCGACCATCAGTCCATAGAGCAGCCTTGTCAGCTGTTATTACCGCTGTGCCCGCAGATCCGGTAAAACCAGAAATAAAGGCAATGCGCTTGTCCGCAGCTGCGAGATACTCGTTAAAGTGACTATCCTCCATTGGCAGAAAGTAGGCGTCCAAGTCGCGCTTCCGGAGTTCGTCACGCAGACGCGCCAGTCGAGGAGAGGAGTCCAGCTTCCGCATATTTGAAAAAGTACCCGAGAAAACATGGGGCAGGCAATACGCGTGCCTGGGGAGGAGGCGTCCCAACTAGAAGGATGGGTTGAAAATTCCGATGTGAAAAGGTGTACAAGCAAAGAATTCACAACAACCTGTCATCCTTTTTGAATTAGACTGATGATACTCGCTATGCAAATAGGGGCCGCTCGTCGAAATGTGCAACAGCTACCCATGCAATACGCAAATCTTTGGCAACGAACCAGAAACTGTTTCTCAGTTTCTCTAGTGAAAACAATCATAGCAGCCCCTATGAATCTCGTATGCAGTAATCGCACGGACAAGAGAAACGGCGGAAGAAGTACAGAGGACTCATAGAGGCTACGAAGAAGAAATTTGTTAGGAGAGTGATGTGTTGAGAATGATTCATGAAGTGGACCATTAAACGTACGGAGAGCGAGGAGGGAGAGACAGGATAATGCGTAGGAATGTGAGAAGACCAATTCAAACAAGGCATGAGTGAAGCCTAGGTCCTTCTCACTGGGAGTTACGCAGACACACCCTTGGACGCAGCACAGCACTTATTTCTGGTTGAGCGGACAGTATTCTACAAACCAAAGATGCGAGGTCGGTCCGTGGTTGAGTAAGCAGAAGAATCTAGAGTAAATGGCCTCACTTTCTCCACGTTCCACAGCTATGTCCAAGTAGTGGCCAGAGTTATTAGGGGGGGGGGGTGCCGTTAACGTATAGCATTATATCGCGACTTTTTTCTGTTATTTTAAAAACGACCAAGTGGACAAAATCTGCTACTGATCGGTCATACCTATCGCGACTCTTCTACAGCGAGTGGCAGTCGCATCAATATGGAATGGCTACTAGGGTTACCAGGGCCGTTCTGGTATAATATCCTACAAATAGCGTAGACTGGACCCCCTTGAACATTGTCGTGTAACTCCAACTAATTTACGGAAAAAAGCGACGAAAATAACTAAATGATGAGAACGAACATATTTTATAGGACGGAGGACAATGATACAGCTGGGCGATCTACCGACGAACCTGACTTAGCCTGGGCGACCCCACAGTACTAACTAGTCAAAAATTTTGGCACGGCGAAACATTATTTTGGAAGTGCAGTTACATACCTACCAAGTATACAACGAACGGGAGACGTCTCCATTAAAGAATGAATTAACGACTATCTGATGCATTTTAACGCAAACGGCAGCCTCCGCAAATAAAGTTCCAGGATCAGAAAAGTGCAAACCATCTTTCCGAGTACATTTAATGAGTAAAGATACTTAGCTGTCCCTTAGACGTTTTCTGGCAGCAGAACTTGGGTCAAGGTTTTATGAGGGCTACTCTTACAATAATCCTCACCTGCACGACCGGACGAATGCCACATACTATGAGTTTCACCGTCCATATTAACAGTCACAAATGACGTCTTTATCAATTTTTTTTATCACATCGGCAGTCCAATAAGACTAATTTTTCTAAACAATTCCCTGCTACTGCCACTTAGTTTGATAAGGGCGGTGTGTCGAGTAATGCGCGCGGGATAAAGCAGAAGGGCGCACGCGTAGTTTGGATAAAGGCTCATGCATAATCCGCATGCTGTGAGCTCACCCTAATAGCAAAAATTGGCGTATCGAGCTCATAAATGCATGCATGCATGCCGGTCTGAAATCAGTACGAAGTGCTATTATCTTATCAGCACTGTACGAGACACAGGCGTACCACATAGCTCAACACAGGGAAAGAGTATAACACAGAGTGACATCTTTCTGCGTAAAACTAGGAGCACTTTTAGAGATGGCATAACTTCACAATGGACGTCCGAATGCTGATATCGGTTACGGATTCTGCTACGTGAGAAACGTGGTTACTCCGGCGCATAAATCAAATTTGGTCAAATCTTCTTGGGTGATGGTCTTGACAGACCCAACTGCCCTGATAGCATTTAGTCGTCCAGGGCTAGACATTTGCTAGTCCATTTGACTTGCGGGCTAGTGTAGGGCTAGTAACCTGACTGGCTGACATTGCTCGATCTGTGTGGGAAAAGGAGCTTTTCTGCTACGCCCCCTCCTTGATGCTCGCCCGAGTGCATTTTCCACGTCACGCCCGGGGTCCCTTTGCGCGTACGCACGCATGAAGGGTGCTCGCACGCAATTTGTCCGGAATCTAGGCCCCTGTCTGGCGACTTAAATAGCCTTGGGCTACAACGCCCTGAATTCGCCCGCTAGGGTTTCTGAAAAAAATCCAGTCAATCGCAACATTAGCTCGCGACCAGGCTAGTCCTGGACGAGTAGAATGCTATCAGGGGTGGATAAGCACAGACACGCGACAAAACAGCGGAGACTGCGATTCGTCTAAAAAAACCAATTAGCGTGAATAAATTATGGTGCACTTAAATAAAACGTCTCCGCAAGTAGACGCAATTTCGCTTCTTGTAGACCTGCTTTTCCCTCATTTCTGCCTGAATCTGCCGAAATACGCACAATATCCGGTGTCCATTTGCGACAACGCGCGTTTTGATCTACTGCCGCCAGGTCTCAATGATTTATAAATAGCTTTCATGTGCCTTACTTCGTTTTATGCAAGCGCATTCGAGTGCAGCCAAAATGTATAAGTTTGTTTTCAGTTTTTCCTGTGTTCTGGGACAACTGACATGCTACAATAAACCTACTATATTCTTTTCTACCAACGCACATGAATTACTTTTGAGTGGCATCTTGCCGGCGTGAATTCATCCAAGCAACGAGCACTGTTTACAAAGACCACCTCGGAAACTTTTGGAGCTGCCCAGTAGAACCTTCACTTTCTACAATAACCCAGCACTGTGGACAGCTTTACATTCGTGAGTTTGTACAACAATTCACATTCATGATTTTCCCCATTCATTAACTACGCTAATATTTGTAGGTTTGACGCGGGATCACTTCTAAAAACTACGTTTTTTCCAAAAATATCATCATTCTCTACTTTCAATTACTGTTGCACTGAAAATGTGATGGCGCTGACTTCCCAGATTTACACACCATTTTCTTTACAATTACCGACAACCGCACTCACACAGATTCCCTGGATATTATAACACTTTCCTTTAAATGGCTTCCGCACACGTCCAGTAACCCACTCGTGTGGCTATATCATTAGAAACTCTGTTTTGGATTGGTTTCTAAATCCACTGCTATCACTCCTCCCCCATAGCGACAATTTTCGCGGTTCTTGATGCCATCTCCCGCATTCCGACCTCATGCGGTCTGTCGATGCTCACGGTGGAACACTCAGTATTCGCCGTCGACAAGTAGTTTGGTCGTACCTCCCTTCCCCACTCCTCGGCTGGGCTCGAAGCGTACTGTGGCCGATCGCGTCTGGATTCCTCTCGCCTGGCCTCTTGGACGCGAATAGTCTCATCCGGCGTATCAATCCGGCCCAGACGATGTCAGTTCTGAATCCCGTAAACATTACCACATGCAGGCCAGTCCTGTCTGACCCGCATACGTACCCCTCAAGGCTGGCATTTATTTCTGCCCTGACGATGTCCAATTATAATCCGTGATATACCGCCACATACAGGCCGGTCCTGCCCGCATTTTTCTGTTATTATTTTTATTGAGGGGTTTTTTTCTCCTGTAAAATTAATCAATCATTTTTAAATTTTTGTATGGAGTTTTTTTCTCACCCCTCGCTAGTCATTTTTCTCAATGGACTACTAATTCGGAAAATATGAATTGGATTTTGTAAAGATTCTGCCTACCTCGTCTAAAATTGGCATGTAGATTTATTTTTACTTGCTTTGATGAGACCCCGACAGGTCTTTAATAAAAACTATTATTATTATTATTATTTAGGCAAATTGAGGCCGTTTCCACAACGCGCTGTATCACCAGTGAGCTCACGGCACCTTATGAGCGGTGCAAACACTTCTCGATGTCGCCACAGACGTCGAGGATCTTCTGGGCAATATCTCATCTGATGACCCCAACACCAAGCTGAGAGATGTTGTTGGTCGGCGTGTGGCCAAGTCGGACAGCCGAATGTTACATAAACTCCTCATTCAATCCGATTTATCAACTAGCAAGAGTAATGTATTACCGTAGACTTCACCCTAAATAATCTCATGGTCAAGAGTCATTTTCATTCCCAGCCTTAGTTCGCCGCCGAAAAAATGCAAAATAACCTATACAATTTAGCACAAATTGTATAAATGAAAATTCTACTGATTGGTCTACTGGTTATAACAATTTGTCGAAATTCCTTACTATACATAGCCTCTTCCTTAGATTCCCAATCAAGCCAAACTTACACAAACTTCTAATTCTTAAGCGAAGCGCTTGAGTCATCACGACGTTGGGAAACCTTTTCCCTTCATATATCATCTGCGTACGCGCAAATCCAATTCTTCCACAAATGCCATGACAATCATATGTTTCCGAAGAGCTTGTCTTACAAGCCACCGGTAAACACAAGTCTGGCGAAACGATGGGTGATGCAAAACGGCAGGCGAATGATCCGTGCACTCCTTTAGGACTGCCATCTTCGGCTGCGAAAATATAACGGGGTTCTGAGCCAAGCGGTTGCTAAATGCCCTGAACTCACTGGCGAAGACGGAACTATGCTGCTGCAACAGGCGATTGATAAACGGGCGAAGGAACTACGAGCAAAACGAGCTATCATGCTGGCAGATAAGCTTCGAAATATTAGCTGCCCGTCTCAGGAGAACGATGTCCTAGTCCACAATCTATCCTCTCAAGAGCTCACTTCTGAACAACTAAAATTGCTGAGTCTCGAGGCCTGCTTCAATACGCAGACGCTGATCCGGTCAACTGCGTGGCATCAGTGGAATCAATTCTCAAACAAACCGAGGAATCCGACGAAACAAAACGCCTCGTTTGGCAACGGGTAACCGCCTTGGTGAGGACACACAAACCACGCGCAATTATCACGAGAGCGGAACAAGATGCCCTCAAGAAACTGAGGGCCGACACGAGCATTGTGGTACTGCCAGCAGACAAACGACGTTCTACAGGTGTCTTGGACAAGACCGACTACATCCAGAAGGCCAACAACCTGCTGGATGATCGACAGGTCTTCCTCCGATGTGATGATGGGCCGATGAAGAGGCTGTTGACGCAGTTGGCACAACGCTGGCTGAAATGCAGAGAAACAAAGTAATAAGCAAGTAGGTACGACTGGTCGTTAAACCAACACAAGCAGCCGCATCAAGGTTATACGGACTATCCAAAGTGCACAAGGTCGATGTCCTCATCCGACCAATCGTGTCACTGTGCGGCGCGCCAACATTCAATCTAACTAAATGGCTGTTCCGATCCTGAGGCCTCTCACCTTAGGCGCAACCACAGCGGTCTGTCCAGCTACTCAGTTTCTGGAACGGCTCAGCGGAACGCGACTCACTGCAGACGAGGTCATGGTGTCATTTTACGTCACCTCCCTCTGCACTTCCATCCCGCAGGACGAGGCCATCGAAACGGTCAGCGAATGGCTCGAGAGGCATTACGACGAGATGGATGAGTCAGTGAAGGTAAGACATCTAGTCCAACTCTTAAAATTCTGCCTGAAGACGCACTTCACCTTCCAGGGGACCAGGTACGAACAGATTAGAGGGACGCCGATAGGATCGCTTCTCTCCGGCTCCATCGCTGAGGCAGTTCTGCGAAAACTAGAGAGCCTGATTTTCTCAAATCACAGGCCAAAGTTTTGGACTCGGTACGTCGACGACACCTTCGCCATCATTACATAAGAAATGGTCGAGAAATTTCACAGCGTCCTGAATTCCGTTTTCCCGGATATTCAGTTTATGATGAGGGCGGAAAACAACGACCATCTGCCTTTTCTGGACGTTCTTGTCCATCGAAAACCAAACGGACACATAAAAACGACAGTGTAAAGGAAGGCTGCCAACACACGCCAAATCCTAAGCTATCACAGTAAACACCCGGTATGTCACGACGTTTCAAAAGCAGACAAGCTTTAATCGTCGAAGGTGAGTATCGTACGGCGTCACACAGTACTTATAGGGGGTGGATGAAAGTCATGTTAACACAGTGTCAATTATACGGGGGGAGTTGTAAATCGGCTTTGGCGCTAATTGTCCGCATACACACAGGGGTCGTCTCTGTAGTCACCGGGGCAGAACGGGAGGGAGGGTGGCTGCTGTCTCTCGTCGGGAGGTGGCATTTGAACGTTGGTGGTCATCGCTCGCATTCGCGTTGATCTTAGTCGCCGTCCTGGGTTGCTAGTCTTGATTGCATCCCTCTGACCGCGTTTCTCCCCGTCTGCCGGAGTAGTAGTTGAGACGACAGTATTGATGACCGCGCCTTCGTCGGGCCCGATTTGCGGTGTGGCTACGTGTAGGTACGTCGCAGGTTCTCCCGTGTTTGGATTAACGTCTGGCCTGACTACGCGCTTGCTCTTTCGTTCATTGAGCTGCGTCCGGAGGGCTTGGTAGGCTGCTGGAAGGGCGAAGCAGCGGTTTATTGAGGTAGTCTCCGTGTGCCAGGCCTCGATTGTTTCCTTGGCTACGCGGTCATTGCATCGACCCAGAATTTCGGCGTTCTGAATGGCGAAAGTGTGACCGGAGTCCGCGCACTGTTCTGTCACCAGAGACAACGGTTCCATTCTCCTCACTGCCCACATTGATAAGGCATTAAAGCGCCTTACGGGAAATAAATTAATCTCAGGAGTTCTAACCAGATCCCTAAAGCAAGACGAATCCGCAATTGCCAAGATATATGGACTTCCTAATGTTCACAAAATGGGTATTTACTGCGATCGATAGTTTCCCTAATCGGTGCACAAAAGTACAAGATTTATAAGTGGCCGTTTCACCATCTACGTTCACTTCCAAGGGGCTCTGAGAAATCCATTGAAGATTCAAATGAATTTCCATACAAATTAAAAGGAATGAGTGTTGCAACCAACGAGATAATGGTTTCCTTTGATGTAATCTCCCTCTTCACCTCGATTCCATTAGATTTAACGAGACGCTGCACCGAAGAACTCCCTTAGGCCTACACCACTTATGTACATGCGGATGCTCTACTCCAATTACTTGATGTTTGTCTAGAAACAAACTTTTCATTCGCCAAACAATTTTATCGGCAACCGAAAGGCGCTCCTATGGGTTCCTGCTCCACAAAGATCTTAACTCCGCATTTTCAGGAATCAAGTTCATTTTCGAAACAGAATTTGATGGACAGCTCCCATTTCTGGATGTCCTTGTATGCCGAAAAACTGATGGATCCCTTCGAACTTCAGTTTATCGTAAAGAAACATACTCCGAGGTCATCCTACATTTTGAGAGCAACCATCCCATCTCTCACAAGACGGGTACTGTCTACAGCCGGCTTAATCGAGCAAAAGCACACTGCTCTGATGAAGAAAGTTACCAAGCAGAGATGAAGTACCTCTTTAAATTATTTTTCTACAATGGGTACCCGCGCTACTTTGTGTGCCATTACATGAAACATGAGTTTAAACACAAAGTATTTAGTACAATACGGCCACCCAGACACTAAAAACATTTACCTGGCGGACTGTCCCATACGTAAAAAATGTATCTGAGCTCGTCGAAAGACAGCTGAAAAAACATCAGGGACCCCGACGGGTCTTTAATAAAAATAATTATTTTATTTTATTATTAAGTAGCAGACCAACCTACAACCACCTTGCGTACACAGCTTGTACACCTTTGGGACAGGGTTGGCTATCTCGATAGAAAAGGTGCTGTTTACAAAATACCATGTTTCAGTTACGATGCCGTCTATTGTGGCCAGACCGGGAAATCTGTCTCAGCCCGTATATACGAGCATCAGTTAGCGGCGAAGAAACGATTTCATGTATCCCAAGTGGCTATGCATACACTAGACACCGGACACCAATTTGCATGGGAGAACACGCGCACTGTTGGCGCCTGCCTCATAAGGAGAAGCCGTGAATTCCTGGAAGCAATGCACTCAGATGAGGCATGCATCAATCGGCATATCCATAAAGATGCCACGTACAATTTTCTCAAGGAAAAATGGAAGCGAGCACAGCCACTGCCAAGGGGATGACGAAATGTCATTAATGCGCATCGGCGCAGACTTCGGCCAACCACGTAATCACTTGTTCCATACGGTTTAAATCGTTAACTGTTTTTGTACATAACCCAGTAGTCTGACGACGAGCTGGGGAACCAGGTCCGAAAATCTACTAATAAAGTTCTTACTTTTCTCAAAGAACCTACCATCTTCAAATAAACATATATCTTATGTATGATCATGGCGTACGCCGTACTAGATAGAAGTCCACACATGTTTTTCTGATATTTCTGCTGCATGAAACAGCTGCGAGTGTTTCGTCTCCTCAGTGGACCTCCCAGCGTTCTCTATGCTGTTTCCATTTTGTAAACTAGAGATAAGAGTCAAGGTAATAATTCCAGAAAGTATTTAGTGCAAGAGATGCAGTTCAGTGTCCGTGGCATGATATATTTACGGTCAGTTCGAAATTCTAATGGACATGTGAATCGAAGGCAATTAGCAAATGTAGAATAACCACGTACTGTCCAGACGAATCACAAGTGTCACATCCCTCACGCAAGGAATAAGGGCCAATTTAATGATTCCCACTAGCCGAGACTTGAAGCTATACAAAATTGTACTTTACGGAAATAATCATGACAGAAGTTTCCGTTCGAGTCCAATGGTTACCCAAACTCTTATTCATCTAGTTTTCATCATGTTGTAAGCAACTTTTGTTTGGTCGCATATCGGACGTTGTTACTGAGCCTTATGAAATTACTTTGGAGACTAGATGATTCACAAAGTCTGTGAAAAGCCTATAGTTCCGACTCTGACTACAAATTATAATCCTAAGAATTCTCACTACGACAGAATCTGCGATGTTACCACAAAACTTGCACGAAATTTCAAGGGTTATGTTGTTTAAGCCACTAGCAGCTCAGTGGCAACCTATGGGTAGCCGCTCACTTGATATCTCTCTCCTGCTCTGTCTAGACCCGAAGGTCCACTAATGAATTTCTAAGTTTATCCATTCTACTTCCCCGATCGAGGCGTTGTCTACCAAGTGTACGGCACAACACCAAGTCTTCATCTGCGTCCGCAGTTTCGCCAGCAATTGACAGAGTCACAGGTGACCATCACGGTTCTGCACTCCAGAGCTCCGTCAAAACTGGCGATCGGCGCTGCTCTCTGGCCTAGTCTGCTTGTATTAACCGCAATACAGAATTCACAAGAAAAAGGTCAATGTTAAACAACCAACCCAAAAACTCTCTGTTGGGTGTGCCTGCGGAAGTACTAAAGACCAGTCCTTTCTGCGATATGACAAGGACTTCTCCATACTTGTATCGAAACATCAAGGGTAGTCTGTGACAAGCTAAATGCGATACCAGGGCCAATCTTGAATCTAAAATGCATAAATTGGCTTATAAAGGGCATCAAAATGCTCAGGCACCTAAGCAAAATTTCATCCGCCTCTAAGTCAAGAAGTTGTAGTAATTTAAATCTTTCTTAAAAGAGCTACCCTGTAACTTTGAAAACTTGCCTTTTACAGGCGGGTCGTTTAGTTTGGCATCCGGACACGACAAATTTTTTTCTAGCGTCTGCATCCCTTGTATGTCCCTTCGAATATTAATTGTTTACTTCCGATGAAATATTTCCCCGCGACAAATATCTATGCTATATTATGATTGCAGAAATTGCTGTGTGTATATCGGGCGCACTTAAATCTCAAAGTCGAATTTGACCATGACGAAGAGTTGATTTCTGAACACCCAGCGATACTCCTGCCGAGAAGCCACAGCTTATCTATCCGAGAAGACACTTTGGGCTGCATATGTTGGATATTAAGTCTGCTCGTCACCCGGAACTCACACAGTTGGGAAACGTATATAGTAAGGTCGAATATATTCGAATAGCATACTCCTCTGTTGAGCTACGTACATCGCGATGCACAGCCATGCGAGCGATAATTATTTCTCCATTTTAGACTCTAAAGGACGCCCTGTTCCACATGTTCTGCCATTTTGCGTTTTCGGACTACTCTAAGTTTTTCTGTTGTCTGGATCGGGGGAAGCTGGGCAACCTGTCAATTAATAGTGTTACATAACATCTGTAGATCTAATAAAGAAGGCGGTCGTTGCCAGCTGAGTTTTTGTTCCTCAGGTTTTTGTAAGTCATTGAAAACTGCATTTTAAATGACAGAATGTACTCTTGGCTGTATTAGTTTGCGAAGGTCATTTCGATCGTAGTTGCTGAGTTTGATGGATACGGAAGCTGGACAAAATGATTCTTCGACCGCATTGTCAGGCCCCCTAGTGATTGTGTTACCGCATCTTGGCTGGCTTTGATCACTGAAGTAGTCAGATTACTGGGTCAGCTAATTTAACAGTGCGCATCAGCCTCCCGACTTCACGGCCAGACTAAGTCACCCCACTTTTCGCGCAGATTTACTTTGAAATTTTTTGCTGTTGCGCCGTGCAGCACTCAGGGCTCCTCGGCAAAAGTCCTCCAAGTTCGCATCTCATTGGGACGTGAAATCCTTTCACCAAGGATTCAATCCATGCGGTGACGCCGACTGCGATCTAGCGCGTGTGAGATAGCCTGCAGAGTGAGGACTTCTCGTGGGACATGGGGTCCCAAGGCGGCACGTGATTGTTAAAACGACTTACATTGAGTTTATTTTTAAATCTCGGCCTCTTAGTGTCTCAATCTGAATCGTAGCATTGTAATTTTCGTCGCCCGTTTCGTTACAGCTTTCTGCCAGGCCTTTTCAGGAAGCTCGGACGCATGTAGAACCCGTTCAGGTTTCGTGTATTTACCACTCCATCCGTCAGCGGCCGATTATCTCTTTGGTTGACAAACGCATTTTTTTTAACGAACAGGCCGTCCATCATAGCGAAATTGACAAGCCCATCACAATCGCATACCGGGTTTCCACCGCTCAGCAGATAAGTAATATCTCCTTGTCCTCTTATGAATGTCCCCCTAGGTTTTACGTACGGGCACGTCTGGCCATAGTCCTTAGCACACCTGTTTATAATCAACACCCAGCGCTGGGACGCATACCCTCACTATGAACTCAACATAAGCAGCACAAAGCTCTGCAAGTCCTAGCATTAGTGACGTCAGTTTACTCTGAGAACGTGAACCTACTTTCAGCCTCTTGTCTGTTTGCCAATTTACTGCTTCCTGACACATTCGGTTGGTCAACCGGCTTTTTATTTTGTAACTTTGCCGAGACTCCAGTGAAGTTTGTGCTGTCTTATAGGTTTTTGCCCTGTTCAAAGAAATAAGACAAATGTCGCTCCTTCAGACCGTTCCTTCCTCATCGTAAGTTGTTTTCAGACCGCACTGTATTTCTAGGGAGGCTAAGGGGCACAGAGACATGCAAGTTTCCCCCGAAATCCTTGCCGTTGTAGAGGACATAAAGTAGGTCGTTTTGTCGTCTTCATCCTCAAGAAAACACATGGCTGAACAGAAGAAAATTCGAGAGGAATTTAACAACGCTCCAGTGAAAACTCTTGATACTCTAAAGTCGGAATTAGCTGAATTACAGAGCGCAGTCATTGCGGTTTCCTCCGGTTCTCGCAAGCAGAGTGTGCAAGCAGCTCATCTGAACGAGGAAGCTCTAAAGGTAAGAACAGAGTGTCGGCTGGCACATTTTCTTTTTTTCTTCAGTTGGAAAGGAGTTTCGCCATGGTACAGAAGACTCCTGATCTTGCTTATGACTCTACCCAAGACAGTCCTGCTCTTACGCAGTACTTTAATAAGTTCATTACGTCTTCTGGCGATCGTGTGCTGAGGTACAAGCAGGAAGTCCAGGCAATCGAGGAACTTTTGTCTTCAAGGGCACGAGCGTCCCTCACGCCAAAGGGTAACTCACTTAATTCTTTATTACTGGCCTCTTCTAGAACTTGCTGAAGTGTTACGAAAACTTGACGAGCAGTTTATTTCGCTTGCGGCACAGCTTTACACAGCAAAGGAGGATGTAAACGTACGTGTTTTCCCGAAATAAGTGGTCGGTCGAATGATGCCAACACGTCCTATCTCCTCTCATTTTTTTTCACAACCCAGCTATCTATGATATGCCAGATTTTCGACCGAGGGTGTATAATTTTAGTTCAAATGTTTATTAGGTCAGACTAGAAAGTACAAAACTCATAGCCAGAGAATCTTTTTGCGTGAAATCTCAAGTCACAGATCTCCCAGACTTGTGCCTTCATCCAGCTACGAGTTGTTACAACTACGTTTGAGATTTGCTCGGTAATCTTTTCTGTTGGACGCATAGGTCGAGTGTATTTTTGTCTGACCAACCATCATATAAGGCCCTTTTCTAGAAGACTGTTTTGTGTTTGCGTAAACTCTAAATATTCCTCAGCGGAAATCTCCCAGAACCATATTAGTTTCTTCCTGTTAATTGTGTGGAGGAGAATTTAAATTTGGCCAGACAACTAACAGGAATGGTTGATCTAGCTCAGAGATAGAGCACCCGACCAGGTTTGGGAAGGCCGGCCATATGGGTCTGTCTCCCAGAAAACGTCCTCTGACTGAATTAGTTCCATATTTCCCATAATTCGTCTCATGAATGGTTTGAAAAAAGCCCCTGTCTGTTTGGTCTGTCGCATTCAGCTATGGTCCTTGGGAAAAAGCTGACAGCATGCAAAATGGCGTGGTCAGTGGTTGTTCTCGTTCATATTTGATACATCACTGGTCGTGCCTGGTCTAACCGGCATCAGATCTGAAATTGTCAGCCGCTCCCTTCCTGGTCGGACACAGAGTCTCCACCTAGGTCAGCGGTTAGCCCGTGATGCTCTCACGTTAGCAGGTACTTCGCCGATCACCTAACATTTTTGTCGACATTTTTACGCAGATCATAAAGAATCTCTGAACGATGCACCGTTTTCTCATCTCCATACAATAGTTCGCGGTGTTAGCAAACCATCTCCTGCCTTTTTGCCTTTAAACCCCACTAATCTGTTCTTTTCAACACCTGTTTTTCTAGGCCGTGAAAATGCAGTTTTTACGGCAATTCCGCACAACGAACGGCGAAAAGCCACTTATTTCGCTGTCAGATCTCGAAACTCCACTGCCTCAGACCTCCTTTGATCTGCTTGAGAAGGACTTCAAGAAGTCTTCCGCTCTTGGCCACACACCCTACGGCCCTTCACCCTTCTCCATGTCTGCTGCCGACAGTCCTGCATCGACCGTCGCCGTATCCGTACAGCCTACAATGACGTCTGGCACCCAAGGCCTTCTTCAAACCTTGACAACCACCGGAAACCCCAACACTCTTAGTGGAGGTTTATTCTCGCTAGGTGGAACTCCAGGCAAGTCCGCCTCATATATTTCAGTCCCTTCCGGGTTGGTCATTCGTGATGTAGGTTGTCGTGCATGTCAACCGTATGCGCAGACGTGAACAAGGCGCTGATTGGAATCTTGAAATAAGTTGCCAATGCGGAAACGCAGTCAACAATTGATTCGTACATTGGGTGCGCTGGTTTTCAGTCGAATATTTTCTTATCCCTATCTTCCGGACGTACTCACTGAAGTCTCTGCTGAGGCGAAGCACACGTTTTCTGCCTTCCACAACCCACTTACTCCTTTTCCATGTTGCAGGCACGTTGTCACACATGTTCGCACCGATTCGTGACAGACCGTCGGGCGACGCTGGGTCAGTTGGCAGGTTTCGCTCCCTGCTGTCAGCATCAGCAATCTTATGTCATCGGAGGGTTTCCGCTCCAAGTCTACTGAGCCAATTTCGGAGTCATCCCAGAAGAGGGGAATGGAGGGTAAAGTTGATGGGATTTCGGGCTGAGAATGTATGCATCGGTTGTCAGCGCGGGCCATGTCTCACACCAATCCACAAGAGTTGTACTGCTAGAGGCGTTATGTTGGTAGAAGCGAGCGGGCGAGTTCCAGGGAGCAGTTCAGAAGACGAAGATGCGATCACTGGAACAAGAAATTTATTGGCCTGACGTTCCGGATTCTGACTCGAACCCATTATCAGAGGCAGTCGACTGTCTACTGAGGTATACATTGTGCAGTTGGGATCCCTTGTAGTCAGGCTTCGGACAACTATAAATGTTGGGCAACGAAAATTGGACCGGACGTCTCAAGCCATCTAGACCACCCCGTTTCGTTGTCGGAGTATAAAGTTTTGGGTAAAGATAATTTGATACCAAACACCTGCGACGACCCTTCTGTTATTCCCTTTCAAGGTACTTTATTGAGTTTATATAAACATTGCGAAATCGGGTTAGGCTTTTCCCAGCTTGAGACCGTTGTGACTTGGAGCGAGTTTAATTTAAAAAGCGCCAACACACCCTTAGTCGCGAATCGCGTAAATTCTGCATATCTAACAGCATTAAACGTCTGTTCGAGCACTGTTTCATGCTTTAGGCGATACACCCACGCTGAGTTTCTTTACGGCATATCATTTGCGCGACCGCATACCGTCTGATACTCTCCATCGCAGTTTCAGAGTGCAATTAATCTATCAGGGAATAAAAGACTAGACACAGAAGAGAATAGTTTATTAGCCTGAGCTTTTCAACTGGTCTACGGGTCCGTTATCAGGGATGTGTGGGAAACGACAAAATGATTGTGATGGCGAATCTCGTGCACCTGCGACCGGCTGCGCCACTCCCGGCGACTACCGCCAATCATGAGACTGGCCTGGGCCCTTCATCTTGGAGGGTAAGGGGGGGGGGCGGTCCGGGGTGCTCGACTGGCTGATTACCGGGTTCACACCCATGCTTTTTCTCCCCCCTTGCCCGATTATCAACGTGACAGCAGAGCCAAAGATGAAACTTCGTTTCGGACCGTAAACCGTCGCTTTGTCTTTGTTTTCGTATCGTTCGATCTGCATTTGCTGGGGACAGTCAGGGTGTGACGGCAGTGGCAACTGGCGAAGCCAGGACTGATGTTCACTGCGTCCAGTCAGGCCTGAGACTCCCTGAGACAGTTGTGGTAGCCGCTTTTGTAGGCTCGTGGGCCAAGCTCAGGTGGTGGCCAGTCAGTGTGTGTTGCATTTGCTGAGGGATGGTGTCCCAGTGGCTTAGGTTATGGTTACAGGGGGAAGGTGCGTCCAAGTGGCCGCATGGGCAGATGCGGCTGTGCGGCCGCAGGTGTGCCCGGGCTGTCGGTCGTGTGACTTCAGGTCAGCACGTCTGGAACGGTTCACTGCAAAAGGGTGAATGACCTTGAGGCAGCAGGGTCTTAAAAAATGACGCCAGACCGGTCATGATGGCCGGCCGCCACAAGGGCATGAAATGTGACAGACGGCATCTGACTACCTACCCTGGTTCTCACCCTCCCTCGATGTCGGTGGTCTAATTGAGCATTATGGCCACAGCTCACTGTGCGGGCAATGCATTTCATGGCCTCGGAGGGACCTCTGGTGTAAGGCTCTGCCTCCTTGCTGTAAGGCCACGGACGCCTGATGACGAATTGGTCCGTCCACGTTTGCTTCCTAGGTGCTCCAGTGATTGAAAGTCCCTCCGAAAGCTGAGGCCAACAGGCGCTTTCCGGTGTTTGGCCCTCCCTTAACGGGAGAAACTCCCCCCCCCCCGGTTATGCATGTTCTACCCTATAGTCATGAAGTTCCTCGTTTTGCATTCAGGTACAACAACTACGACTGCCGGTGCTACCCCAGGTTTCTCGGTCGGGTCAGGCTTGACGGGCGCCTTTGGTGCCACCTCAACAGCAGCACCCACAACGACTTCTGCTTTCGGGTTTGGGCTGGCAAAACAGCCGTCTGCGACACCCACTCCGACCTTTGGCTTTGCAACTTCGACCGCAGCCACTCCCGCGACGACCAGTGCATTCGCTTTCGGCACACCCGCCGCCACCACCGCCACCACGACTACAACCACATCCTCCTTCTCGCCTTTTGGTGGAAAGAGTTTATTCGGCCTGCCGAAATGAACAAAACCCCTCCCCTCCCTGTACTTACCGCATTTTGTAAAAAAAAATTAAATTAAACACGGCCATGTATGCATTTGTAAGCTCGGAGTTCGAGTGCACTTGAAACTGGCGTCAGGTACTCAAGGTACCACTGGGCCTCATGTGCATGGGCTCCGCGGCGGAGGCATCTGTACGCAAATGGCCATTGAAGTCCTGAATGCCCGAAAAAACAGAGGACTGGTTGGGCGCGGAGAATGTTTATTTGCCGAAGATTGAGACGAAAAACGGCAATCAGGGGACCCTTAGCCGGGCTGCTGGTGCTTGGATTCTGCAGTTGACAGTGTAAAGCAGCGCACGAGGCGGGGAATCGACATGCCATCAAACTGAGACGTCTGCTGGCTGTATCAATTAATCCGCATTCCTTTCGTGCAACCCGCAGGCTTTTCCGTCGAGGTTGCAAGGCGCGGAAAAAGACAATCGTCCTAGACAAGGGCAGTGGCAGACCCGGGCTCTAAGACGAGATTGGTCGTATGTAGTTCTGCGATCAGAGTGGACCAGTGGGCTTCCCCTGTGAGGGCAGAAGTATTTTGCAGCGAAGACAAAGAGGCGTGGCAGAGGACATCTTTACTGCGTTAGTCCGTATCCATAGAAAAGCTTTTCCGGCGTGCCCACGACGCCGTATTTCAGGCCAACGGTGGGGTCGAACTACGAATTCGAGTTTGAGTACGGCCCGCCATTGAAGCACTGACTGGCTCTAGCTCGCATGTGCGATAGTCAGGACTTCTGCAGTGGCTATTCACACCAGACGTGCTTGACACCTAACAGCAGACCAAAAATCGACGAACGAATGGAACAAAGCAAAACGGCCTGGAGAGAGGCGTAAATGCCGGGCAGGGGTGGGAATAGGAGCAAGAGAAGACAAACGGCAGAAAACTGTCCTCGCGACCGTCGAAGACAACCTCTTCCTACTTTCGGCAACCATTTAAGCCACGACGCTTGGCGCACCCTGATAGTTTCAGGCTAGGATTACATGAAGTGGTGGAGCCATACTCAGGTGCCGGGGGGAGTGCCAGTGACGTGCTTGCGTTGTGCAATGTTGGTTGTGCTTATGTGCAATGTAGGTGCTGGTGAGGGGAGGAAAAGTGGCAAGGTGTAGCCGGCGGTATTCCACCTCAGGTTTCCCTGGAGACGCATGAGTAAATGCATGCGGGCAGTTGTGAAGATGGCGTCTAATTTACAGTAGGTGGGCTAGCTCATGAAATGTCAACCGAGATTCCGAGAGATGTCTTCGTTTCGAAAAGATCAAGTAAGTAGGGTTGTAACGGGAACGGGCTGAAACAGCACCTTCCACGGCACTCTCACGCAAGTGAGAGACACGCCGTTCAACCCCCGTTGTGTGAAATCCTGGTGTTGTGTGTATGGGGGGCCAGGTCGTGCCGTGGCGCGCGCAGTCATGGTCAGTCGACCATGACAGCCACCGCGCCCATTCCCCACTCCAGTCTGCTGACCGGCTCGGACAGCGGCTGGGGTGTGGGAGTGGGGAGGGAGAGTGAGGTCGACGGCTCAGCGCACTTTCTCCTCACTATAAACAATCTGACGCGCTTGAAGCTATCACGGTGCGCTAAAAGCCGTGGCTTGGAAGGTTGCCAACTGACGGGGTATCTTGGACCTCCTCCTTGACCGGAGGCGGTCTGAGAGTAAAGCTGCAATGGCTCCTTTTTAATTTGCCCTTTATGGCACCCCCATCACAATATGGGATCCGAGCCAGGCGTTGGCGGCACGCCCAGGCGCGGCTTCGGCCGTGCCAGCCTCCAAATCTCTCTCGTGTTGGTTGAAATCCTGGTTATTTGTTGTGTGGACCAGGGGGTGTGGTGGAGCGCCAAGGTGAGGATCCGTCCGAGCCATCCACCTGCGGCCTCTCTCGTCTCCGGTCTTCCTGACACTGTCTTGACACCGGGCTCGGGCGAGGGAGGAGGAGAGAGTGTAGGTAGATGCTACGCAAGTCTACCGGCACTATAAACCCCTGCGTAAGTCACCGTCCCTGCTCCCATTGCTGCTGCAACTGTGGGGCACACGGTGGACATCATCGAAACCGATGGTCGAACTGTCACATGCCTATCGCAGTTGGCAGTTCCCGAGTGCATCACAGCCCCACTGGCCAGGTGTTGAAGTATGCCGTTGCTATGCGCCTGCTTGCCGGTCAAGATTATCGACTCCCACGCTCATCGCACGCCGCCGAGTGGCCGATTACCCGATTTCGTCATCCGTATGAACTCAGGTGATTTGTCCCGCCGACAGTGATATCGGGGACAGTGGTTATCCGCACGCTCTCCTCGCGACTAACTACCTCGTCTGGGCTAAGTTTGAGCGCCGAGTATGTAGTGAGAAGGTCGTTGCGTTTGTTAATTGATTGAGGACTGAAAAACCATGTTTAGAGCAGTTCGCGGCTCACGCGTTTGTCGCCTCTTGTAAGAATTTATGCATCGTCAAACTTGAATGTATAGTTGGGTCCCGTCGAATGAGCCGCGACTCGGGAGCTGGCGTCGTCCATTCTCACTGCTGCTGCGTGCTCGGCCAACCGCGTCCGGTGTGGTCTCCCGGTTTCTCCGAGATAGTTTCTTTGCTTACAGCTGCACCAGACACGGTCGGCGGCTCCAAATGTTTCTTGCCGTGACAATGGGTTTTCCCGCCTCATGATCTGGCGGTTTATGGTTGCCTCCGGTCTGTGTGCTACTCCAAATTCAAAGAGCGTGAGAAGACGGCTGATGGCTTCTCAGACATTCTTTACGTACAGGGTTGCTCGCCGAAATTTTGGCCGGTTGGATTTTGTCTGTCGTCTCGTTTACGCAGGCACTGGTTGACAAAGTTGCGCGGATAGCCATTCACACCATGAACCTGTCGAAGGTATGGTAATTCAGCAATTTTGTCTTCCGGTTCGGTTCAGTGTGTCCCACCCGTTGGTATAGCGTCCTTATGCAACGACGTCTATGACTAGTTGGCTGGTTGCTGTTGTAGCTCAGTACTTGCGTCGTATTTGTCGCTTTCCTGAGTACTTTGGTTTTTAAGCCACCACACTCTTTGCGGCAGACGAGGGCATCAAGAAAGGCCAGCTGTTAGTTTTCCTCTTCCTGAATCGTAAATTGAATGTCCGGGAAGACGGCGTTGAGGTGTTCCTTGACTTCAAGCACCTGATCCCGTTCGACGACGACAAAGATACCATCCACATACTGGGCTCAGAATTTCGGTCTATGGTGTTGGGAAGCCTGCGACTCCAACCGTTGTAGGACCACTCCGGCCATGAATCCCGAGACCGGCGGACCCATTTGCGTGCCCTTCACTTGCTCGCAGATTCGAGTGGGGATCTAAAAGCGTCAGGCTAATAAATCACTTGTTCCAGCGATCGTGTCTCCTTCTCTGCGACTACTTCCTGGAACTCGCCTCTTCACTTTTATGTCAAACAATGTCAGTCCACGCGCAGAATATTGACCTCGTAGGCGTCTTAGGAGGGTTTAAGCGTTGATGTGGCGGGTCAGAGGCTCCTGAGACTTGCGAGCTTCCCTTTTGGCTTTGACGGCGGCGATCTAATTGGTTTCATAGGTTGTTGCTCCAGTTTTCACTTCTTCAGACTAGTCTTTCTTGGAAGAGGCCCTCCCAGGTCTCCAGGCTGATCCGCAGTCGTTCAAGGAATTCTGCAAAGTTTCCTTGTAGGAATGAAATTGGCCTCTCAGCCGGCGAGCGCCAGAAACAATATCTGCACAGAAGAGTTGCTTTGGTAGGTGAGTGTCGTCCATCCTTACGAGGTGGTCGCTCCATCGTAGTTGCAGTGGCCCCAGCATGGCATAGATGCCCAGGAGCGCGGTCTGCCACAGAAATTTCTTGTCAAGTATCCTGTCCTGTCCCTTTAACTTTACCATTCATAGGAGACAACTGAGGTGGAAGTGGTTCAGCTTTCACACTCGTCTCTTGTAGACTCTAGATCTCTGTACCATACAGCTGTGTCGTCAAAATGATGACTTTGTGCATCCGCAGCTTGGTGTTTGGTTGGAGGTCGTTGTGGTTGCATACGGAGTTCTGCAGCCGATCGGTGGCCTGGCTAGTTTTGGAAATCCGGTGGGTCACTTTTTCGTCGATTTTGCCGCAGTCTGTGAGTGTGCTGCCTGAGTAGGCAAAGTTGTCCACGATATTCAGTTCGGTTTCTTTGACGGGGATGCGAGGAATACTGTAGGCATCGTCCGGTGGGGGGTAGTGTATGATCGCTGTTTGGTTCCCCAAGGCTAGCGAGCAAGTTTGTTGTTAACATTGGACTTTCCGAAGTCCCCAGTATCGGAAAACGCACACATAAATCCCGGTTGTGAGCAGTGCCCGATTTCCGCAGAGAACAGGGGAGCCTGCACGTGAAATCATGTTCTCTCCAGAGGCCGCGCGCCAACTGTGCAAGAAGCTAGGAGTTCCGTATACTTATAATAAGAAGCATGATAATGAACTGAGCAAACAGATACCAGCACAGCATACCATATAAGAAAATATCAGTTAAACTGGACTTCACTGGCAAAGGTCGAGGAGAAAATACGAAAGCCAGACGCATGTGGCAAGAACAGAGACGGACAATGCAGTTCGAGTGCAGTGGATCTGGAGCTAGATCTGGACCTCAGACAAAGTCGGATGTGTTCGACCTTTCACTAGTCATCGTTCTACATGATATCAGTCGGTATTGGACCTGTGATTTCTGCAGACAGATATGGGTCAGGCGATCTTATAGATTTAAGTAGAAGTAACGAAGCAAAGATCGACAGCAGATTTTCGTCACAGTGATCTTCTCGTGGATAGACTTATAGTTCTGCGTAATCAGAGACGTCAAACTATCTAGTGTAGATGGTTCGTATTCTTTCCGAAATGTGGTGAACGTGCCGCGCATTCCTGGGTAATTCCAATGACAACTTGAAATTCCCCATAGGTGACGCCCAGAACATGGGAGAAAATAGCTGCCACAGGTAAAACATCCAACTTAATTAAATACGTTATTTGTTGGATCATTTACCTTATTCTCGTGCTAATCAAGATTCCTAACCAGTACTTCAATTGCTGTCGGAAACATCAAGGATAAGAATACAATCTAGTGAAAATAATAGGCTCACTAAGCAATCACGAATGTACAATCGGTGGATAGGCATACATTTAATCAAAGTTCCGAGCGGGAGGATTAATACGACCTTCCCAGGATCTCTCATCAGAAATTTCGTTCATTCGGTCCCTGCGTCGTGTCCTTAACAAAACGCGATGTCCTCTTTAACCAACATATCAAAGAAGTAGTGGGGCCATGTTAACCTGCACGCTTCAAGCCGTCCCCGCTTCACTTATCGCCGACTCTAATCAAGATTCCATTCTGGCCTCTGAGCTTTCTAAATCCCACACCGAATGTTAGCCAAACCCTTGGTCTGCAACCACCTAACATCCCCAGGCTTTCATCCTACCACACGAAGAAGTTACCTTACCCCTCCATATCCCTTAGTGAATGATAATTTTCGCAGATATTGACATAATCTCCCCATTTCGACCCCCACCGTCCCGTTGACGATCACAGCGGATTCCTCCGTTTTCGTCATCTGCTAGTAGCTTGGTCTGTCACCAAAGAAGTTTCCTGACCGCATCTTCCTGCACTTTGATGACCCCCGTAGTCTTTGATGTCTCATCCTCGTCTTGACTCCAAGAGAACTCTGACCGATCGCTTTGGGCCCCTCTGTCTCGCCAACTCGACGTTTGTGCCTGCTGTCAACCCAAAAATGTTGGTATCGCATCCGTTCAGAGAGCTTTACTCGGGTTAGGAATATAACCTTGAAGAGAACCGTTGTGAATCCTTTCGTACTCTTGCCTGCGGGACGATCCTGTGCGATTTACATATTTTCCATTCCATGAGCGGCAGTTTTTTCTCCTTAAATCTAATTAAATCACACCCACTTTGCTTTTTTCGAAAAAAGAAGTTTTTTCACCATTTGAAAACCGTTGTACATATGAGGCTGCCTATTTTGTAAGCACGAAATGAGCACTGCAGTCTTTGCCTGCTGATTCTAAAATTCACTCGAAAATAAGTACTCGAATAAATACATTGGGCTGTGTCTGGAACAAACATATTGAAGAGTAACATGCTCAGATCCTGTCATTTACCCGTGGAATTTGTCCGATTAGGAGGTGATGACGGCGACTGAGTGCGGAAGTTAAGCCATGTTAAAGTAGTAGGAAGTGCGCTACAAGGATAGATTCCTAGATGCCTCTAACTATTTGTAGGAAGTAAAATATGTCGTCCTCCGATCGGATAACAAGTTTTGTATTCTTAGTGATTTACAGCTATATTACCAATTGATATCGTGTAGACATACGGATAATAGCGATTTATCGCGACAAAAGATCGGGCACGTCATTGGTAACTACTCTTATGCAATCTGGTCGTCGATTGGTTACACTTCGTTTGTTGCGTTGTTGCGTGGACGTTTGTGCACGCCATCATCTTGCGCGTACGGCCTGGAATGCTTGGCTTTACATGTGCTTCATCACGGGTGCTAATATTCACTTATATCTTTGTTGCTTCGCACCTATTTCTAACAATGTTTAGGCAGGAATCAGAAAGGACAATATGTGCCGGATTAAGAAATGTGGGGACAAGGGTTTTCGGAAAACTGACGAGTATCTTAGGAAAAGACGCAAATATCATATTTCCCCACAAATTGAAGTGGTGGGAAACAACGTTTTTTCCGAGTTTGGGAGAGATGGGAAAAGTGCATCATTTCTGGCAAGTGATGCAGGAAGAACTCGTACAGAATGGTCTGGAGACAGAGAAAACAAAAGGATCGAGACCATTAGCAGTGGTTCCGAAAATGCCAGAAATTTGCGCAATTTCGCTTGGCGGAGGAATATAGCACAAGCTCATCGCCGAGATCTTCTAAGCATCCGTAGCTCGCTCGTGACTGGACTCCCAGTTATTCCAAGGACACTGCTGAGAGCCTTGTGCAATTTACAGGCAACCCTTATGGGTAGCGGGGAGCACGTGCGCATAGGACTGCAAAGGCAGCTTTGAAGACCTGTACGTATGACCAAGACAGCTCTGCCCGTAACAAATGATTTGGAAGTGCGGCTGGCTATCGACGGTCTCCCGATTTATAAGAAATCGAAAACCGAAATGTGGCCTATATTGGGTGGAATAGTCTTTCCTTTTCTTAGTGACAACTTTCCGGTAGATATCTTTTGTTGCAGCGGAAAGCCGTTCGATGTTCATGCATTCTGTCAGCCACTGGCTAGTGAGATAAAATGTCCTCAGGAAACAAGGATATAAATCGACGAAATAATTCAACCTGCTCGCCTTCGCGTACTGGCAATAATCTGTGATGCTCCGGCCAGAGCTTCTGTAAAACAGATTAAGAACGTAAATGTCTACCACGGGTGCGAACGTGGAGAAATTGTGTACCCTGAGGAAAAGAATAGGTTCAAGAAAGATGGGGACCTCTTGCAACCAACCGACAGCGATCGCATCGTTGGGATATCTCTAGTTTTGCTCTGTAACTCAGAACTATATCAATTTTCCCCTAGATCCTCTAGGCCCAATGTATTTGGGTGTGGCGAAGATATTACTTAGTTTGTGGTTTACGAGTTATCGTTCAAAAATCAGTGGTCGTAATCGGCCATCGATATTGAAGGCAGGGGAAGTCGAGGCTATAGACAGTAGATTTCGCGCCATTAATTCTTATATACCGGCTGAATTTTCTCCACGTAGTAGATTATTAAGCGAATTCGAGTCATGGGAAGCTACACAGTTCGGACAGTTTCTATTGTATTCAAGTGTGGCTGTTCTCCCTGGTATCCCGCCTCATAGGTATTTTAGACTTTTTGTTACTATTTGCTGCTCTTCGTTTTCTAACAAACCAAGTTACGTGTAATAGCGAGGTAAGTTAGTGTACACAATTGTTGAGGTTGTTCACCCGGAAGTTTCCGAATTTATTCCGTGTGGAACAAATGGTATACAATGTACACAGCCTTATGCACATTGCAGACGAAGTTGAACGCCACAGTGTCCTAGATTCTTTTTCCACTTTCTCTTTCAAAAGTTATATGGGGAGATCAAAGCGTCTACTCTGAAGTCCTTTGCAATCTCTGTGGCAGATTGATAGGCGACTCGGAGAAGTCGAGGCGGCAAAATATGGCCAGTCAAGCCTACGGTTCTCTGAGATACTTCATGAACATAATGTAGGATTAGTCACTGCTGCGTGCGAAGACAGTGAACAATACCACTGTGTGCTCGCAATCAGTTTTCGGATTGACGTCACACCAAGCAGTCAATGCACCGTCCTTAAAGATAAGATAGCTTGTTTCGAGAACGCATTGTTTGGCCAGGGTAGGTGTCTGCCCATAGTATTTAGTAGATTCGTTAACATCTCAGATTTCTTTGATTATCCATAGTTATCGTCGTTAGTAAAAGTGTATACGGATGACCTTGGCAGCACCGTCAGCTGTGCACCTTTGCCAAAGACACTCGTAAGTTAGCCTGCATCCCACAAGGAAAACATTTCACTAATAGAAATAGTTAATAGTTTTTAGAAGGGCACATGATGCCCTTTCACCAGTGTGAACAGTGCCCTTGGATCCTACAGACGCACAGTCCGCATGGTGGGAGGTTTGCAAACACCGCAGAGAAGTAGGGGTCATAGTGGTGGAATGATTACTTCCAAAAGTAATCTTCATTAAACTGTTTCCTGTGCGTTGGCAGAGATTGATCTGAGTCAGCCAGCTCACAGAAATCCTCAGCGGAAACGTAGATCCACCCTGGATAAATCATTGTACTATTTCAGAAGAGAAGGGATATCTTCGCTGTAAGTTCCACTTCACGACGTTGTTCTAAGTCCCAGGAAATGAATGGCAACAATAAGGATGTGGATGACTCCTACGACATCCTACCGTCGGGGGAGCCACTGCGCGTTGGTTACACACTTTCGAAAAATAGCAGCGATGTTAAAAAAATTAAATATGCTTATTTACGCCAGTGGTCGGCTTAAGGGTTGCCCACGGGAGTTAGGGACGCGAGGCACCCAACGGAACCCGCCGATAACTCAGTGACCCCGCTGCCGAGAAACCCGATAGAGAAACCGATAGGGGTGGCAGCAGAATTCTGCCGAGTTAATGCCTTACTTGACGACACACAATACGCAACCCGGACTAATGTCTCCCTCCTCGCCAATCGTAGAAGAAACAATTTGGAAGACTTCGCAAAGCACACTTTGTTCGCGCTTCTCGAAGACGAGGTTAACCTTCACGTCAGCTTTAAGGGATGGAAGTTAAAAGACACTCAGCCAATCGGCAATTTATAAAGTCATATTGGGTAAATAGGTCATTTGATGTCTCAATGTCTACATATAGAAGTTTTCGCTGCCTGAAACACCACTAGCGCTGCCAAGTAATCAGATTCTCCAGTGTGTGTCCACCAAGCGTCTCAAAAGGTCGTTGGTCAATTAAGTCCAACGAGCACAGAAGAACTATGGCGAATCAAATTGGACAGGTGAGTTAGTTTCAAATTTTATAAAACGTATTTTGTCCTATAGAAAACTATCCGGGACCTTCAACAGGAGATCAACCTTCATCCTCGCGACCATCAACGACGTATAAAAATTTTTTGGACTATTTAATGCAATAGAAATTTTTCCAATTTTCCGGACTTCGAAATAAAAGACTGCCGCTGACATATTCGTCACTTAGTAGTTCAGTTAATGCGCAAGGTTGTGAGTTAAGTTGGCCAAGAGTTGGATGGCAAAGGTAACTAGAAAGTATTATAGTAAAGCACGGGTACTGGGTTAAGTAGATGTAACGCACATATTGCCCAAAGTCCCATTATCGCCGTTTCCAAAGCATCTCGAAACAGATCCTAATCAGTATTGTTTCGGTATAGTTTGCCACAAGAGAGGTCTTTTCCACATTTACCAGAGATAAAAACCAAAATCGTTTACCTTCTTTTTATTCGAATGCGAATATATGACATTTACACGTTGTCCCGATGCGATGTGTGCACGTCCTGCAATATATTCGGACGTTTTTATTGAGTATTTACGTGTGGTCTTGTTTACTGATGCGTTTCAATGTTTCCTCATCGCCCAATAAGCTAATTTATTAGTTCCTCCAATCGTTGCAAGACAAGTTAGCGGCGGCTTATCTGTCTCTTTGCACTGCCGCGCATCGGCATCCTAATCTCACGTCTTCAACTAGTACCTTAGTGTTTGACTGTGTGCAGTATTCATGCAATGCAATGAACGAAGGAGCGTTGCCACTTGGAAGTCTAATGGTTTGTTTCATGCCCAATTACCTCAGAACCTTTTGTCTACGAGTTAAGGAGTTACACAACCTTATTTTGAGAAAATATAGAAGATCAGTAAAACAGAAATTATTTGATCGACAGATGAACCGATAAACTCGTTTATTAGAACCATCAGTTAATTAGCAAACCTTTCCCTGATCTCTCCCTTAGGCATTATGTTCGCTTTCTGGGCCAATAAACATCCGAGTCGGAAGTCCGCGTCCTGCGATCTGGTGTACGTTTTGTGCGTAACTCGGTTGGATCATGTATTCCCACATTACGCATTTAATAGCTTCTAATATTCAATGCATAATTTTGTTTCTTGCTTTTTAACACAAGTTGCGTTGCTCGCATAAAAGCATGACTTCCTGACGGCGTTCCTTCGGACTGCAGTGCAGAAAGTGTGTTGTAATTATGTAGCAGTGCCCGCATACACCTGGATCCAATAGGTCTTTTTGTCTGAATTAATCAGTTGTAGAGTTTGTCCTGTCGTCTGAATTTTGTGATGCGTATTTGCTGCACGTGTTTGTGGTCATTCCGTTTTTGTGTTTTTCATAATACAACGATCAATGTCGGTCAGACAATAAAGCAACAGATTGCTTGGGTTAAGATTTTGCCTGCTGACCGTCGACGAACGTTTGAACTGTCCTTTCTTATTTCTCGCTCGTATTTCTGCCGCTTGAGCAGTGGTTTTTATTTTTGCGGCTGTCCGATCCCTCTTTAACTCAAATAATCATCACCGTAGTCTACCTGACTGTCAGGGCACGACTTTGTGCAGGTCTGCCATCTCTCTACCGTAGTCACAATGATAGGGATTTGTCTGGTCTATTAGGTTTTATCTTTTGTTGTGCTATTTGCTATGGGAGGTTCGCACCCGAGTAGAAGGCGCTTCAGCGTTGAGTACTACCTTTTTCGACTGTTATGATTTTGTTGTGGCCGTTCTGTACATACCAACTCCCTACAGTTAAAATTATTGGGCCTCTGTGCTTACACTTTGCACTGTCTGAAGGCCACCCTTATTTCAGCTGAAAACTCCACTGATGTCCTGTTAATTTTCCAAGTGGATAGATTTTAAGATCAAAGGGTTTGTTAACTTTCGCCTGACCGCGAGAACGGATAGAGTTCTCTGGATAGGAGACAAATTCTGCGGCCATTCGCTAAACTTATTACCGGACATTAGATAAATTTGAGGCCGGCCACATGATTAGCGAATCGCACGATCTTTGTCCGACCACGTCTAGGTCAGCGAAATTGACGTAAGCTCAGTGAGCTGATTAAAGTACAAGTGCACCGGGCACATGCCAGAGACACTCCTCCATGCGAACACGCGATACGGCCCGAGTACGGGATATGTAAGACGTCTGCTTACTTGGTACGACAGTGGTCATGACTGATTTAGCCGGCCTCGATGATGTTTCGGATGGTTTCCCTCGACGTGCGAGTCCGCAGTGAGGGTCTGAGAACCTGACCCATTCTTTTACGCCTGCGATGACATAATACATAAGGTCAAGGAACCATCATCATGTGTTGAGGAACTGTCGAAGCCAGGTCTTAAGTCGATTTCTTCTCTGCATCCATTCAGACAGTGGCGTCGGATGAAGGGCAGTAGCGCTGAACCCGTTAAGTGAACGACGAACAACGTCCCCAAATAGCATCTTTGTCTTTCTTAGGCGGTCCCGCGATGTTGCAACGTTTAGACTGTCTCGTTATAGACGAAGTGGGTATTCTTCATCTGGCGATAGTACTCAGACAACCGTTGTCAAGCGGCGATTTTTCCATCATTTATGCACGCACTCCAGAACCCGCAACTGCACTGGAGGACCAATCGCACAGATGTCTGATATACGTGGATCTTGTAGCAATGGAAATACCATTATGGATCCGTAGCTGAAACTGGTAGCTGGTAGTCCTTGATTCTGTTCGGAGTTACAACTTAAGATAACAGATCTTCAAAAAGTTAATGGCTGAGCCGGCTGATATAGCGGTGTGGTTCACTTAAGACGCTACACTAGCTAGGCTAACAAGCAGCCATTGCCATTTAGCTGAGATCTTTCGGCCAACCTCATGGGGTAAAGTCGAGACCGTCAACATCGCGGAAAGCTTTTCTAAAAATCCGGTCCAGAATCTAAGTGGACGAAACTGGTTATAGAATGCGACCCTGTCGAACTTCGAGATCAAATGTCGAACTGTTGAGTGAGGTTATTAACGACCAGAGGTCGCGTAGTGGCAGCTGTAGTATATACAGAAGATTGGTTGGCGAACATATGTTGCCTTCAATAGTGTATACTTCTGTCGACGCACCGTCCAGCGTTATTGTCCACCACGAATCCACGATAAATGGAGTTGGACGTCGTGTAGCGGCTTTGAAACGTGGGCGTGTTCAGAGTGCTACCATAGCTAAACTACCTCCCGATTAGCAGGAGAAAACCGAAGGCGCCAGAGGGAGGGATTCATTATGCACTGCACCATGAGCCGTTGTCTCAGACAGCAGTGGCCGCTGGCGAGACCAGGGCATGTGCTGACGCTGTGGAGTCACGCCCGAGCGAGGATGTGAGGTGATAGTGTCGGCCACTCATGGATTTATGGGGTCGGGTTAGAGAGTTTGTGTCCAAGTT
>CACRXP010000108.1:214447-230230 GCA_902702965.1 Spirometra erinaceieuropaei | reverse complement strand
AGTGTCACAGCAACACGGGAAGAAGCATCCCTTCAAGGATCTCCTGCAACTGTTTTCTGGTGATTCGTCTAGAAGTCCACCTGGGAGCCTCTGGGCAGACTCGTCTCCATGCCTAGTTTGCAGGCTGTCTGGAGGACGGTGAGAAGGAGTGAAATTAGCCCAGATCTCTGCGCTGCCAGTTCGCTTTTGGACAAAAAGCGCGCGGGATGCGATGCAATTGAGCCCTCCTCGACTACCTCAAAAACCTGAATGAGAGAGAGAGAGAGGATACAGCGCTAGCGTTACTGGTGGTTTGCTTTCGGGTGGGAAGGGGGAGAGGCCTCGGACGAACTCCCCTCTCAAAGCTAATGAGTGTACATTTCGACAGTATCTTTTCTAGAGTTTTCAAAATCCTCATAACCATATTCTGAAGAAAAGGTGGCGAGCGAACGTTGCTTTCGATAACTTCGCAAAAACGGGTATCCTGACAGGTTAATTACAAAGAACCTTGTCGAACGACTCGCAAAACCCACCACACTGACAGCCGAAACGAAAACGTTGTTCCTCAAATTTCCTTTATAAGGAGACGCTGCAAGTGAACTCCTAAGAAGACGCCTTGACCAAGCTGTCTCGGCAACCTTCCCAGCAGCAAGGGTCCGCATATCATTCTCTACTAATCCTATGTTACGCGGTGAAGGCAAGGATAGGCAGCCACCTCAGACCGCCTCAATGTGCATCTACGCATTCACTTGCTCCTGTGGAGCAGGCTATACTGGTCGTACGAGTCGGCGCCTTTCCAAAAGAATACGAGAGCACCTTTCCGCATGACTGGCAAAAGGTGAAACTAGGAGAATAGACAGCGCCGTTCTTGCGCATGCAGTGGATTCAGGGCATCGTGTGAACCGCGCTGAAGCACTTCGTGTGAGTTATAAGGTTCCCTAGAGCTACCTTAAGCTATTGGGCCAGCGCCTGTTAGCAACAGCAGAAGCGGTCGCCATCAGGTTACGAAAACCGACCCTTTGAGCCCAGAAGAACCTCGTTCAGGCTCCGCGCCTACCGTGCTCAAAGGCTGACTAGCCGCATACAACTTCATGTGCCCTTCAGCTCTTGCCTAGCCTGTATTTTATCGATTTTTTCACTCACTGTACCCCGCCCTATGTAATTGTATTGGCCTGACGAGAAGTTATCGAAAGCAACGTTCGCTCGCCACCTTTTCTTCTGAGTATCTTTTCTGCAGGACGCAGTTAAGAAGGTTAACGTGGTTTAGGATTTCTGGCAGCATAATTTAAAAACCATGAAATCCTGCGATTCAGAGACAAGGGGCTTCTCTTATTTGAAAATATCTCGGAATAGAGGTAAA
Source organism: Spirometra erinaceieuropaei (assembly GCA_902702965.1). Taxonomy (NCBI): domain Eukaryota; kingdom Metazoa; phylum Platyhelminthes; class Cestoda; order Diphyllobothriidea; family Diphyllobothriidae; genus Spirometra; species Spirometra erinaceieuropaei. The sequence continues at coordinate 228,891 of CACRXP010000108.1, read as the reverse complement.
TTGGCCTTCTAAATCGAATTACGGTCAAGAGAATTTGACTCACAACTTTGATTGTAATTCACTCCTGAGTCACTCCGGTACCCTGGCAAAATAGGGCTGGGCCAAGTATCTCAAAATGTTGTCAAATAAAAGACTTACTTTCCTGGATGAAGGCGTGCCAATTTACCATGGTGATCACTCGTTTCTCCTAATCCAACTGCTTAATTTCGAGGACTTTCAAGTCTGTTAATTTAACAATTTGCCGCACAATCTTGTTGTTTTATCGATTGGAGTGGACAAATCGATAATCATCTGTCAAAAACTTCAGCCCTGAATCGACAAGTTAACCGGCAGTCAGTTTTGGGTTTGGGATTGGTGTTTGGGTTAACTTGTCTTGTATGCGGGGCGGTCGCTTGCATTTTTTTAATTCGATCGCACTGCAAGCTGCCTCCACGTACGCTCCACAAATTTTGCCGGCAACTCCACAAAAACACATAAACGCAGCTGGGGTTGTTGTGCTTAAAGAAGATGCATTTCGTCGATCGGATGATGAGGAAATGTGTAGATAAAAAATGTAACCTTCTAAAGACAAAAGGCTCACTTTTCCGCCGCAGTGGTAGATCTTCCGGCGGAGTAAATTTCGTGTAGTTGGGCTGGCTGCCGATGGCCACCAGTGTCCATTTCAGTCACCTTTGGGTAATTATTTTGCAGTATCGCAAGCTGTGTAACAACCAGTATATCTATGTATTCCGTTCATCCCCCAAGAGAGGAGATCCCATGGGCCACATTGTATTTGTGCCGACGTTTTGGCAACTTCCACGTTTCCATTATCAGGAAAGGTGGGGTGTTTGTTCATACTGGCCCAGAGTTGTTGGATGAGGAAAACAACAACCAGTTGCCCTCCCTTGACGCAAAGGTCGCAAGGATAGCTGGTGGGGGGGGGAGGGTCAGAATTACGCTATACCGTAGGGCAATGAATACTAGGCACATCCTCCAATTCCGAAGTAACCACCCTAATGGTCACAAACGCAGATGTTTCAGAAGTCGTTTGCAATGAGTTCAGACAAAATGTAGTGACGACGATTGGAGGAAGGAAGAGGCGAAACACCTAAATTCCCTATTCTCAGTCGATGGTTACCCACGATCCTACCTACGTGAATACCGAAGAGGACTTACCCCCGAACGATCTAACGATGAAAAGCCGAAGCTATGGCTCGCGACTCCCTACGTGAGGAATGTTTCTGAGGCGAAAACAAGAACCCTGAGCGATTTTGGGATTAGAGTGGCCCCTAAACCGGAATCCACCATCACGCAGTAGATAATGAGTTCCAAAGACCAGCTACCGCCAAGGGAACAATCAGCAGTGGTCTACAACATACCTTGCTAAAGTTGCAGTGGAGGTATGTTGGTGAAAGGGGCAAACGCCTCTGCACAAGATTGCACGAGCACCAGCACGCAGTCAATTGCGTGGATAAACTCCCACTGGTATATGACCACATGCAACAGGAGAAGCACAGTTTCGCCCTTGGGGAAGCAAGCGTCATCAGCCGAGCCAGCGACGAGATGGGCAGCCTGGCGCTCGAAAATTGGTCCTCAGTTGGCACAATCAACAGAGTCAGCGATCTTCATCCGGCCTACTAGGCACTACGTACGCGGCTCCAGTCAGTCCAAACGGGGCCGACAGCACTGGCGAACAAATCGTGGCCCTCCCAACGACTGCCATCTCCACAGCAGGTGGAAAGAACCAGCCGGAGGTCACACGACCGATGCGAGACATCGACCCACCGACGCGCTCAAACAGCCGGACGTGATTTGCACATACAACGGCAACTGATCAGCCCATCAGGCTATGAGGGGAGGGCCCACGGGAACATGGACTTAGCAGCCAAGACGACGGCCGTGTAGGGGACAGAGGTCACACGAGCGCGCCACCGGTGGGCTACGGAGACACCAAATCGATCCTCCACCAGAAGGCAGGTCAGAGTTCGCGCGTCAGGTATGCCCAAAATACGAGACAGGCGGCGAGAGGGAACAACTCTGGGCTAGTAGGAACAAACACCCCACAACTCTAATGATGGAAACGAGCAAGTTCCCGAAACTTGGCAGAAATACAGTGTGGTAAATGGAATCGCCTCTTCTGCCTTTTCGTCTTCTTTTGGAGATGGTGAACGAGATAATCTATCTGGACCTCGAATCTTTACTCATGTATATGATCAGGGGGTTGGCGCGGGTGCAGCGGCCGACAAAACCAAACAGCCCGTCTGCGCGTGCCACACACAACCCGGTTCTCGCCACCTGTGCCAAACTACTGTAAAGATGGCTCGAATCTCATCAGCGTGGGAGTGCGCCATACTGGTGAGAAATTGTGGCCCTTCTCTAAGCCATTTAAAGGACAGTGCTACGCCCTCATTGGGCAGCCAAACGAGCCATAACTTTTAACGCGCCGTGCTAAGTGCACAAGCTTTAGATTTATTACGATGGGAAGTGCGCTAATGTGTCGTACGGGCGGATTGGGCTCAGTGATTGACGCGGCGTGCGGAGACGTACAGTAGATGGGTTAACTCATGAAATATCCACCGAAATTCCGAAATGCGTTTTCGTTTCGAAAAGATTACTTAAGTAGAGTTGTAAAACTAGTCAGCCTGCAACATAATTTTATAATATTTTAGTTACCACAGGACGCCGGCCTATGAATGAGCCATGTGGCCGAGTGATTACCACGCCACTAACCGACCCCATTACGATATCTGGAGAAGACTGCACAACATACAGTAGGTGGGCTAACTCATGAAATGTCAACCGAAATTCCAAAATGCGTTTTCATTTCGAAAAGATTAATTAAGTGGGGTTGTGAAACTGGTCAGCCTGCAACATAATTCTATAATAATTCGGTTACCACAGGCTGCCGGCTTTCGAAAGAACTTCCTTCCGGCGGCATGCAAAAACTATACTCTGTAAAAATGACTACTTAAGTGGCATGAATTTTTCTCATTGATTTTCGATGCCCCTAATAGTCCAATTATATTCCATGGAATAAATGCATAAAAATATTCATTTTCTGGTAGGGGGAGCTCACCGATCATTCTTACGGAACTCACTCGTTGGGTTGTGCCTTACGGACTCTCTCTCTCATATTCATAAATGGTCATGTCTCTGCATTTACCAATGTGGCTTGTTAAGTTAACAGGATGGATAAAATACACTGCTAAATTTTATGAACCCTATATGGTTCCCCTTTATTACACTAGAGAAATGAATGGTTTTCCGTACACAGAAAGTATACGGCTTGCATTTTGGAAACTCTGAATCCATGTGCAACAGTAGAGTAGGTCCAGAATTATTCCGGAATCGAAAAAGTCGTTGAAAACCGAATTAAACCTCTCCTTCGAGTATGAGATTGGAAGAAGACGTAATTTTGTACCAAAGGAGCAAAAGAATGAATATTTTAATGCATTGTGGACATTTAGGGGCATTGAAAGTCAATAAGAAAAATTCATGCTACTTGAGTAGTCATTTTTTACAGAGTGTGGTTTTTGCATGCAGCCGGAAGGAAGTTTATTCGAAAGCCGGCATCGTGTGGTAACTGAAATATTATAGAATTATGTTGTAGGCTGACTAGTTTTACAACCCTACTTAAACCGCCACACACTTGTACGCCAGTAGTTTTGAGCTGCCCGATAAAGGCGCATCACGAGTCAAAATGATCCCCACTTTGCCCCAGCACGTTATGAGGCTTAAATCCGCAAATATGACATAAATGCGTGGGTCATGGGAGTCAGTGGTCGTCCTGAACTACTGGTGACTCAGCTGGGCGGGACATTATTGGCAGATGCTTTAGATTTAAAGGTAATTCGGCACTTAACTCCTTAAATAAATGCTATTCAGATGTCAGATTCACTGTCCAAATGTCTGTTTCATAGATGGAGTTTTGTCATGGTACAATTAGTGTCCGATTTTAAAGAACGTATGCATAAATTATACTTTACAGGCTTGGCAGAAAATCGCATATCCTTCAAATGATATAACTGAAAAAGGAGTATCCTTCAGTTCCAAAAAAGTGTGCAATTATGAGACTTTAAGATCATGAAATGTTCATTCAAACAGCTTCGCATCTGTCCGTTTGTCAATCCGTAGGCCGTATTAATTGCTATTTTTTGAGTTTTATATAGAGTCTTTTTAATGGCATAGTGGCATGTGTGTATACCTCTCCTAGAATAAACCCCAAACCCGAATGCAAAAGCAGTTCTGGCTCAAAATTATTCACGGATCAAAAAACTTTTTTAAATCGGAAGCTGCTCTTTTTCCAATATGAAATTTAAAGAAGATCTGATTTGCTACTAAAGTATTGGAAGAAAACATATTTTCGTGCGTTTTCTCTGCAAACTATTTTTTGAATTTATAAGGACATTGAAGCTTGATAGTGAAAGTGAATACCATTTAAGTAACCATTTTTTTTACCAAAGGTGTGTTTTGCAGTCGGCCGAGAAGACGTGATTTTAAAGTTGGCATCATGGCGTGACTGGAATATCTTGGGATTACGTTGCAAGGTAATTATTATACACCCCACTTGAGTAATCCTTCTTAGCCGAAAGCACATCGTAGAACTTCACTTAACATTTTTATGAGACCGGTCACTGAGTGTAGATCGCTTAAGTTTCACCGGATAAAAACAAAATTACCGACGGACTGGACGCCATTTATGAATAACAAGTAGACTTTTGTGTACTGAATCAAGGACGGTTGTATGCTTATGATTCATTCGCTGTTCTTATCACTAATATTACTATATTCTACTTGACGAAAGGGAACCTGGGCTTTGTTCGGACGATGTGGAGTGTCCAGCCACATAATCTCTCTCCACCTCCAATTACCTCTTTTGTCCTTCGTAGTTCCTTGTGCAGATGTTGCACAAATTCCGTCATCTGGGCCAGGCAGTATTCGTCGCTGCTCAGGCGCAGGGCGTCGTCATCGTTCTTCTGCCAGTCCTCAGCAAGTGCACCTTTCAACCTTGCGACCGACGAACTGAAACAGGAGTATGAACAAGATTTGATATTGTGACGATAAAAAAGTGTCGGGATATTCCAGCAAGGCAGAGGGTCGGACGAGAAAAAAAGGACTCTCTCCTGGTGCTGCAGGTGGCCTCGCGTTGGAGAGTTCCTGTTCCAACTGACCTAAGTCCAACCCTAATCATAACCCTTCCCCTAATTCTAACCCCCTGGAATTTGGGACAAGACTGCCTGAAATAAGAAGGGGTTCATATTCCCGTGCTCAACCTGACAAAGAATGATATTGGGACCGATCATAGAGAAGCAATTGAACAGATTAAATAGCCGCACGATAGCGTTTAAAACCGAAGAAGGGAGGGCGCTTGCTGTCGCTTTGCCTTGAACCGTTTAAATCATCCAGCGTAAACTGGGTGCCTTGGTGACTCCGCCAATTACTTACGATGCGATGGGCACGATGTTGCCAAGGCATGGCGTCCTCTCGAACTGATCTGGTTACCGGACACGGTACGGGTGCCGCATTTTGACCTGGTGGTTCTGCGCTAGAGCTCCACAGACAGTCCCGACCAATGATTAAAACGTTCTATCGCAGTCCTCTTCGACCTCTGTCAGTTTATATACGTCGACGAAGCACTCTGACCGCCAGAAGATGGGTACAAACAACTGATTCGAGATTATTAGTCATTTTGGTCCGTCCTAATCGTCTGATCTAAGAGTCACTTAACCTACCTTATCCTTACATGCCATAAAATCATCGTGAATTAAGATCTTGGAACGAAAGTACAAATGTGTAGCTGAGAGAGAAGAGCTATGGGCAGCCACGAGATGAAACCATCGATCAGCGTTGTCCGCGACATGCCATTTTCTCATCTGACAGTAGTAAAAGTTAGTCCCCTATATACATACACGAGTATTTGTTTGTCAGCATACAGCGTCCCATGGCGGCCACATAAAACAACTTTTTTTAATTTGTTGGGATGAAACTTGTTACAGTCCACCAGTCAAATTACGCAGTAAGAACCTTTTTAATGCTGTTGGTTGAGAGCTCGGCTGTCGTTTTCGACGATGTCCACCGGCGGCGACTTGCGCAGCACCTACCACACTCTCTCCTCCATCGCCCAGATTCGGTGTCATGACGGAGACAAAAAAGCCGAAGACGAGTGATGGTGCAGGCAAATAGCCGCACCTAGGCGTACCACCACACCTCGTGCGTGAATTAGCCTACAGTGATTGTGGACTTGCGCAGAATCTACCGCACTCTTCCTTCCCCACTCCCCACCTGGACCTTGCGTCAAGACAGAGCCAAGAGGACCGGAGGCGGGGAGGGCGCGGGTGGATGGCACTATCGAGCCCGCACTTCGGCGTTCCACTCCAAAGCTCCTGGTCTAGCATACAGTGTACCATGGCTGCTGCGTCGACGAAGCCAGAAGATGGGCGCAGACAGCTTGTTCGTATTAATCGTCTGATCTAAGAGTCGCTTGAACTATTTTGTCCTCAGAGGCCGTGAAGTAGTTGAAACGAAAATACGAAAATTCGGTAAGATATGGTTTAGTAGCCCCACTTGATGTACAAAATAGTGTTGGGATTGAGGTTAAGAGCTTGGGGGTTAGGGTTGTGGTCATGGTTAGGTGTTAGGGTTAGGGCTTAGAGTTAAGGTTTAGGATTATGGGTTATAGTGAGAGGTTAAGGTTAGGGCATAGGGCAAATATATCTCAACCACTCAGAGTACAACTGCGCATTCCCAATAGCTTTTCTTCTGCATACAACTACTTGATCTCGTCGCCTGTGCGTTCCCCGGCCCCACCTATAAAAACCCCTATTACTACCGGTCGCGTATTAGAGGTGACTGGGGTTTGCCTCCTTCAGATGGGGCTACATAACCACATCCAACCGAAAATTTCGCCGAGAGAGAAGAGCGATGAATAACTGCGAAATGGAACTCTCAATCAGCCTTGTCCGCGGCATGCCATTTTCTCATCTAGTGGTAATAAAAATTCTTCCCCCATTTACATACATAGGTATTTATTTGCCACTATGCAGTATCCCATAGCTGCTATAATGAACAATTTTTTCAATCTGTTGAGAGGAAACTTGTTATGGACTGACAGCTCGGCTGTCGTCTCCTACGACGTCCACCGTGTAATTCGCAACAAAAGACGGTGACTTGCACAGCACCTAACGCACTCTCTCCTCCATCGCCAAGATTCGGTGCCATGACAGGTTTGAAAAGACTGGAGCGGGGAGAGGGCGCAGGTGGCTAACAGGCAAATATCCGCACCGCCACACCCCCTGGTCTACAACGTAAAACTGACCGGGGTTTTTTGCAACAACAAAGGGAAAGGAGGGCGGCTCGGATCCAACAGAGGGAGAGTGATATGAAGGCCAAAGTAAGGAGGAACCATTGCAGCCTGATTCTCAGTTCACTAGTCGGTCATACAACACGAAGACAGTTCGACCGTCGGTTTCGATTATGTCCACCGCGCGCTACACAGAAAGGTGCAGCAGGCACGGTGACTCGCGCTTGAATTAGCCTATAGTGATGGTGGACTTGCGCAGCATCTACCGCACTTTCCCTTCCCCACTCCCCACCTGGACCTTGTGTCAAGACAGAGTCAAGAAGACCGAAGGCGTGGAGGGCGCGGGTGGATGGCACTATCGAGCCCGCACTTCGGCGTTCCACTCCACACCCCCTGGTCCACACAGCAAATGACCGGATTTTGACATATAACAGCAGCAACAACAACACCCCAACAGGGGTCGGAAGGATGATGATGACTGGGCAGCCGTGCCCACCACCTGTATACCCAGCGGGAGCGTAGGAGCATCTACCATCAAGGAACCAGGTGTTAGGGAACTGCCAGCACATACCAGGCTGCGATGGCCATGGCTTGCTGATAATGACGTAGCACACGCTTTCGGACGCTTTTTGACGACATTCAACACACACGCATACACACTAGACTGACTGCGAGATCCCAGTTATCCCGTCAGCTGGCAGCCTTCCAAACAAAGGCTTCTATCGAACCATGGTAGATTAAGGCACGTTAGATTGTTTATGGGGAGGAATTATGCGACCTTTCCCATGCACCAGTTGACTGTGCGAGCCGGTCAGAAAGCCTCTGCGGAGATTTGGAGAGCTGGCTGACAGAGCTAAGAATAACACCTCTGCGAGGGCCACACTTGCGACCTAACCCCCATGCGCACATATGAAGAGTTCCCATAGAAGGGGGTAGGCTGCTCAGATGTCATATGTTGCAGAGGGGTCATGTAGAGAAGAAGCTGAAGAACACCCTTCTCACTTCCACAAGAGGTGTCTGCGTTGTGTAATGTCAGATGTGTTTATGTGTGTGTGGTGCATGTGTTATGTGGATGCGCATGTGTGAGGGCAGTAGGGCAGTCAAGGCGATGGCAGTGAGTGCATGCTGGGGCTCCAGGCACCGCTTCGCCAGCCTCCGTGCGATGGATTCGCAGGTGATCCACTAGGCCGATGCGTGACGCGAATGAGCAGCGGTAGTATGGGCAGAATAGGTTGGGAGATGTTGGGTCAGTTGGGTTTGGTATGCTCCTAATGGTGGACAGGGAGTTAGGAGGGCTGGGGATGTGAGAATTCCTAGATGTGTAGGGCATAGCGGGTAAATCATTACCACAGTGGACTCCGCTTTCAGGAATCCGCATGTGACCGATTAGGCCCATGCGGTGGATGAATGTGTGTGGACAGTGCAGACAGTGAAGGAAAATGTGGCGAGTTTTGTTGTGGGACGACTTGGCACTGGTTCGCCTGTCCCAGTACAACAAATTCGAAACTGGCCCACCAGGCCGATGAGCGAGGGGAATGTGTGATCGTAATGGGAAGAGAGGTTGGAACCGAGTCGACATCGCTAATGGTGAGGACAGTTGTGGACGAGGGTCGCGATTGTTCTCATCTGTGATACGAATGAGAGAGCTGGTAGATGTCGTCATCATTGTGGGGTTTGCAGAATGGGCGGTAGAGGTGGCGCTGATCGACGACGGTGGATTAGTGAAAAGACGAAACCCACACGGTCCGAAAACTTTCTGTCGTGGATTTAAGCGACTGATATCTCGAATTTAGGTCGGACTGCCGCAGCCTGACGAGTCTCAATAACTCCTTCTTTGGGATTTGAGATAGCCAGCAGACCAGCACTCCCGCTTTCCATAAAACAAATCTCGAATGTTAAGGTTTGCGAAAACCGTCACCTTCCTGTCCACCGTCATTTGGCGCCGTCCAGTTAGACGACCTTTTATTAAACACTGTCTCGATTCGGATAATAAATATTCCAGCGAAGTCAACGCACCCCGTAGGCACATGTGCGACGACAAATGCCACAACTTTAATAAGGCGGGCGTCAAACGAAAACGAGGAGACAAATGAAAGCTGGCACCTGTCGATTAAAGCTCCCTCATACGTTTTTCTAAAGACAAAACGGTTCTCAGTGTCTAGACAAGGTTTCTACTAGAAGAGCAGCAGCCTTGGAATTTGGCATAATTCAGCATATTTAACAGGCAGAATTCATTGTAGGATTTTGGAGCTCGTCTACGTGGGTTCATGACACCGGTTAATAACCGAAAACATGGACAAAAGAGTTCTCTCAGATTGGAGTATGCGGTAGGACTCACGCCGCCGATGGACATGGTTGCCTCGACTTTGAGACAGGTCACCGAGCTCCAGTCCAAAGGGCGGAAGCTTGGTCTTGTCAGCCACGAAGTCTGCCTTTCACATTAAAATCAAACGTTTTTTTGCCTTCCATCCAGTCAGTGCACGGCAGATTGGGCATTAGAATCTTCATTTGTGTGGGCGCCGTCGTACGGTTATCTTTGACGGGGATTAACGAGACGCTGCTTGAGCTTACTGCCTCAACGGTCAACTAGCAAAAGTGTGCTTGCAGAAGCGATGACGACATAGCACTCATGTGGCACTTAAACATACTTGCAACCCCTGAACAGAGCTGTATGTCGTCTGCCAAATCTGTCAGCTTAACCTCGGTTGAGCGGTTCAAGGTGGGCGGGCATGTTCCAATAATGCAGGCTTAGGGGATGTCCGGCTGAAGATCAAAAATGGACGAGAGACGAACATGCCTGTTCCCCAACACTGTCGACATAGCAGTCCGATAAGGGTGTTGTTTGGGGGTGAAAACATAATTTTACTCAATTCTAGCCTGAAATGATAAATTTCAATGCATGCCTCTTTGGCCAATAGCTTATTCACAACCAATATACATACAAAATACACCTGAGAGACAAAAAGTTATAGAAATTAGGGCAAATTCACTGATCACCTCTTACGATCCAATTTTTTGCACAGTTTATCGTAGGCATTTTTCTCAGCCTCTGCCTCGGCTTCTGCTATCAGTATCTTCTCTCGTAGCTCTTGCACTTCCTTTTCCATAGACAGACAGAGGGCTGTCTTCTCCTTGGCTGCCTTGAAATGAAGCCAAACATGTTTAAAATCAGTCACTAGCATTGCAGTTGCAAAGATGCGTTGTCAACATAGGTTGGAGGCCGTGGAATGGCCACCTCTGGCTTATTATTCGTACTCGAATAACCATGCCACAAGCAAATTTGCCGAAAAACCTTGGTTTTTAACCTGGGTCCGCAGCACTTTTGTGGGCCTAACTCGCTTACCGTTCTGGTCGCAAGATCGCACTGAGGAATGTAGTTACCAATCCACAATATGTCCGTTTTTGTCATGCCTACTTATTCTATTTAGGTAGTTCGTTATGATACATTTCAATATAACGTGCCGCTGCAAGTACCAGTGTTGCTTGTAGACGACGTCCCCGTGGCAGGCTGAAATACTTAGATTTGCGACACTGGGAGTTGGCATTCATATGAGACTGTCGTTCACCGATGCATCCTGATTACAGGGGAGGAATAAGCATTCCTTGTCTCGAACGTGGCGACGAATGGCAATCGAAGAAGATTAGTAACACCGAAGGGGAACCTAAACCTTTTCAAAAACGTGTCAATCCTTTTAGCTTCTTGTCGTAAGTGCACTTCGGAAAAAAGGTAGGCGAAAGAAAGTAGTGGTTCTCGGTTTAGAACCTGCTGTTGGGGCTAAGTTCTGCGCACTCTTTCGCGATTAGTTACTTCCCGCATAGTGTCGAAGCCAGGACATTCCGCACGGTCTAGTTTATAACGCACCACTTTTTAAACCAAACGCTACCAAATAGTGGTCTTGTACTCACACGAAATACTATTGAAATCACTGTGGCCACCTCCATAAATCTAGTCCTAAAACGTCTTTCTCTTGCAAATTAACTACAACAACGAAAACAGGAATGAAGTGCGTTAATGACACACCAGTCGGCCTTCTTCCCCCATATGCATCCTGCATATGCCTATCCTGGCGGCATAAAACGCTGAACAAGCTCTGTTAGTCAACGTTTAAGGTCATTGTATGTCGCTGCTTTAAAAGCCACGGTACTATTACCTGCGACCCGCATTCAGCAGCGCTTGTAAAACAACAGTTGGGTCGAACACGCAGGTTAAATTGCACCGGAGCCTTGGCGTAGTGAGCAATGAGTTTAATAGTTAATAACAGATTGTTCAACCGCAAGTGACCGTGGGGATCCTAATCTCCTAAACAAAATGAATGTAGTCAAGTGGGCCCGAGTCGCCGACGTCCCGACTCCAAGCAGGATTTTTTATCTTCGGGTCGTGAAAGACAGACATGCAGGCTGTGTGAGTGCTCGGTATATTCGCACTCGAACGCACAGGGTCGGTAGTTTGTGACCGCTCTGTAATACCAGTTTTCCAACAGGCTGAATCCTCCTTCCCCGCAATCTGCAACGGTTTTTGGCTTTCAAAAATTTGTTAGCGTCAAGCCCACGACGCAGTTACTAACAGAAGTTGCTATTTCTTCCGCAGGTAGATAAAGCTTGCCAGCGCATGATTATTTACTATGCCGACAACAAAGGTACTAGCCAAAAGCACATGCAACTTTCTGCGCCCCTCCGCTCTCGCCACGCCTGTGTTTTAAAACCAACTTTTATCGATTTTCAATCACTGACATGCTTGACTGCGAATTTTACGCGGTTATTCCACAGAAACTGATGGATTTCAGCTCAAGCATTCATATCAGCTTTCAGACCGGGCCTAAAAAGCTTTGATCCGAAGGATTTACTCCAGGTTCATGCACATGTATTTCCTCGAAAAATAAACGAGGCAGAAAGCCTGCCATTTCAATGCAGATGGAACGACCGTGCCGGCGGAGAAAAGTTGGGCTGCTTGACGGATCAGACGGAGATGGGGGCGAATCGCACAACTGGCAGATGCCATAGGTAACAATCGGGAGATGGCACCCAAAAAAATCCGCCTAACCAAAGCAGCCTGTCTTACGGGACAGGTGGTAATAGCGGCTTTATGGGTGGCGGCTGGTCGGGATGTACGATACTAGCCGACAGAAAGCCTTATTTGAACAGGTGAATGATCGAAGATGGCCCGCTCTCCGTTCCGTTATTACAAAATGGGTCGCCAAAGGCAGTATAGTGGTAACGGACGAGTGGAAGGCGTATAATCGTCTTCCCTCAGAAGGTTATCTACATTTCTCTGTTAACCACCCAAAGAACTTCAAGGACCCTACCACCGGACGGCACACCAATGTCATTGAGGCATACTGGAGTAGACTGAAAAGGAAACTCCACGAGGGAGGCCCTGTATGTGGTCGAGCTGTGTGGGCTCACATATACGAAGTACAGTATCGCCTTTGGTTTGGTCTCAATGCCATGTCTTTGACAGATGCCTAGGAACTGTTCCTGTCCCAAGTTGTGCAGACTTATCCTATGTAAAAGTGCTTTTGTTTTGTAATAAACTGCCATAATGCGAATGTATGCCGTATATTCAGGTGTACGTGTGTAACTATGGGGAAGGTTGGGTAACAGCGACCACCGTCCATCTAACCTCCTGCGATGTTCGTTCGGCCAGCCCATGTTAGGCCGTCGCGGGAAGTCCAAATGGTGTGTGAAAGTAGGCCGGCAACCGCTGATATAGCCTGAAGGCGTTTGAGTCAACTGTTAAATGTATTATTCCTAGGTAACGGAATTTCTGGGTGCCATCTCCCGATTGCTACGGACGCCATATACCGGGCTCAAGGGGAGGGCCTAGTGTGGACGTTTGGGGACCTACGATTTCGACCCTACTGACATTCCTGATTTTTAGGTTGCATAAACTCTAGTTCCCCTCTGAGTGCTTCAACAGAATTCGGTCTTTTATCATATTTGATGGCGAAGACAATCATTTCTCGCTAACGCTGGAATCCGGGTCTTGAAAACGGCCACTAGTACTGGCATACCAACTTACGAGGGGGTACCCAAAGAAGGCAAGAAGTACTTTCTGCAAGCCAGTGCGGTGGCAGTGGAGGTGCGTTTACTGGACACTCTTCCTGCTCAGTTGGCTAAGTAACGTTCATGAGAAACTGTAGCGGGTAGCCATCATGACCGGTCTGGCGTCATTGTTCAAGACCTCACTGTCTCAAGGTCATCCGCCCTTTTGCAGTGAGCTGTTCCAGACGCGGTGATATGAAGTCACACGACCAACAGCTCGGGCATACCTGCGTCCGCACAGCCGCAGCTGCCCATGAGGCCACTTGAACGCACCGCCCCCTGCAACCACAACCAACCTAGGCCACTGGGACACTATCCCTCGGCAAATGCAACACACACTGACGGTACACCACTTGAGCTTGGACCATGAGCCTACAAAACCGGCCGCCACCACTGTCTCACGGACTCTCAGGCACGACTGGATGCAGTCAACACCAGCCCTGGCTTCGCCAGTGGCTACTGCCGTCTGAGAGGACAAGTCCGGGTTCTGCGCACAATAAACCCCTCATTCTGGTACCTTCCGTCTTCCCCCCTACAACTGGGGATCTGACCCGACGATGGTAGCGCACAGACAGGGACAGACTCACACCGCTTGGTCACAACTAAACCATCGTATCGAACAGTTTTTGTTTCATTAACCCCCATCCCAAACGCTCTCGGCGATGGCAAACTCTAGGGAACAACGCGTCAACATCAAAGTCTAATTTCTGTCCAGGATGGTTTGTTTTTCTCGACATCAAAGGAGACATTCAGGTCGCATTTATTCCTCATGGCACCACAGTGAACCAAAATTGCTACCTGAAGGTGTTGAAGTGATCGCATGTAGACTGAAAACTCAAGACGCAAACTGAAGGGCAGATCGGGGTCAAAATCACTCAGAAATTTGAAAACTTCTTCAAGGCTTAAATAGATCCCTTATCGAGTTTGAAATTTAAAAATGTATTTTGATACCAAATGAGTGCAACCAGAGAGGTCTTTAATAAGGTTTCTTACAACATATTTTTAAATTTAAAAGGGCATCGAAAATCTAACGGTAGATCTACACACTATTGAAGTAGACCTTTCTACTGAGTGCGGTTTTTGCAGGCCGCTGATAAGAAGTTCATTAAGAAGCCGACATTCT
>CACRXP010000108.1:185899-208583 GCA_902702965.1 Spirometra erinaceieuropaei | reverse complement strand
CGAAAATAACTCGACCCTTTCAAGAAATCCTCCCTAATCGAAAACGTATTTCAGAATTTTAGTTAACATTTAATGAGATCGGCCTCTGACTGTGAGTAATCCACCCTAACTGGAATCGAATTTTAGAAGTTCATTTACAATTTCATGAGATACACCATTTACTGTACTCTAGGCATATGGAGACAAAGAAGTTGAGCAATACCTGCGCGTTTCTCGTGCGCAAAAAAAGAGAATTATTTTCTGTAAGCAAACGCTGCCCTCTCCCATTAGGGTACATCCACTATACACTCTTTCTGCACACTCAATAAAGTGGTTTTCATGAGACATATTGCAGCGGATAGGGTGATTTTTTTAGTGAATCCCTCCTACCAACTCTCTCGGCGATTTTGCGAAGACAAACTTTAAGGGAACAACGCGTCAACGTCAGAGTCTGTTTTCTGTCCAGGATAGTTTGTCTTTCTTGGAATCAAAGGAGACCTTCAGATCGAATTTGCTCCTTAGGGCACCGAAGTGAACCAGCATTGCCACCTGTAGGTGCTGAACCGGTGGCTTAAGACAGTGAGAAAAACCGACCTGCATTAAAGCGGTCGGAGGACTGACTGCCACACGACGTTCAAAACCATCTAATTGTGACTAAAAACGGCTCGAAAACGGTTTCTCATCTCCTTTACTCTATCTAACACCGTACGACTTCTCATTCCCAAGAATGTAGAAAAAGCTACAGGGAAAGCGTTGTGAGAATTCAGAAGAGGTTAAGAAAAAATATCTGGAGGAACTCAACAGCATCAGTCCAGAAGAATACAAAAAAAGTGTTTCGAACAGTGGGAAATCCGGTTGGACAAATAAATATCATCTAATATGCAGTAATTTGAAGGTGGTTGGTGTTTTTTAAGATATTATCCTGAATTTCAAAAAAATTAAATAAATAATTCTCGATTTTGGGCATCCCCGCTCGTAAATGCAGGACACTCCTCTGTTTAACAGAAAAAAATACTGACGATCAGACCTACGCTAATTGATCGGCTTAAATAAGTGAATAAGAAGGGTCGAGCACCGGAACACTTCGTTTATTGTCCTGAGCTTCCAGACTCGTGCAGGCATCCATCGTCAGAGGTAGTAGCAGCAAAATAACAAGCGATAGTTAGAGAGCATGTAGGCCAACCATCGACCGACGGCGCAAGACTGGAGGTGACTACACAGGGCTCTGTACGCCGGTGCCAGATCGAGGAATTGATTGACCGAGTTCTCATCTGAGGCCCAGGTTTCAATCAATTCTCAGCCTGTTTTGTTTCCGGCGTGGGCGACTATTTTTGTGGCTGCGAAGTTAAACTCGTGAAAAAATTTCGTAGGTGTGGGCGGCCACTTGTGATACTGCGTCGCCTCGTCGCACAGCCAGCGTACAGAGCCCTGCGTAGCCACCTCCAGTCTTGCGTCGTCGGTCGATGATTGGCCTACATGCTCTCTAACTGTCGCTTGTTCTGTTACTGTCATGACCTCTGACGATGGACTCATGCAAGAGTCTGAAAACTCGGGACAATAAACAAAGTGTTCCGGTGCTCGACACTTCTGCTTCACTTATGCATACACCTGGAACTCGAAATTTCGCCTTCATTCGTGATTGATTTACGTTGCGCCAGCCAATAACATGAGTTCCGACGTTGTCCTAGGCCAGAATTTGCTCAAGGAAATTTGGGCTGTTTGGCTAGGGAACGTACCTTAACTGTGTCTCTGGTTTTCTTCTCAAAAACCGCATTCATTTCTTCCGTAAGCCCCACATTTCTGGTGAGATCCTGCTGTTCGACCTGCAGGCTATCCTGTCGGGCCATGAGCCCATTCACTCTGGCGCCCAGACGTTGAAATTGCAGACTCAAGTCGATATTTCTGATGAGACTGTTGTACTCATTTTCCCGCAGCCTTTTATCCGAGGCCGCATTGAAGGCGTTCAGTAAATGGAGTTTTCGCCTCTCCAGCTCCTGCATAAGACTGAAATTTGGGCATTTAAGGCAATATCGACGGGTGTTAGAAGTTCTGATGACCGCTGAGCTTCTCATTGGGAAAAAAAGATTGTCAAGTTTAAATACGTGTCTGGGCATGTTCTGTTATCATGGCCACTCTCACAACGTGTGTGTATACTACTGCTAGCCTGTTTGCGGTTTATGAGTAATACGTAGTTACTCCTCTGAAGCTGTTTGACTTGGACTCAAATATGGATATTAGATTTCAGACTGAGCCTACAAGGCTTCCATCTGACTGACTAATTCAGCAAGTCAAGTTCTAAGGAGATTAAAAAGCTGAAGTTCCAATACTGATGTATCAACTGGGTAGCACACAGGAGACGCTGAGGGACCCACTAATGAGTAGCGAAATATCGGCCAAACGCGCGTGTCGGGTGGACTTTTAACTATTACCTGTGCCAACAGTTTAATGAACCAGGCGACATTCTTACAACACCCATTTCTAGATGTCTGATTTACTCGGTGTATTCATTTTGGCCCAACTGTAAAAAAAACTTGGCACCTCGATGGGATTCGAGCCCACAACAGCAAGTGGGACACCTTAGTACAGACAACGCTCAAGCTACCTGAGCTGTGAGACCCCACCGGGAGACCTGAGTTTAATCACCTTTGTTTCAAGTTACCCGCCCAACCTACTGCAGCATCTGGAATCCACTAAATCGGATACAGTAAACTGACTGACCAAGCAGGATTTCCTAAGTTATCCACCTAGAATCCACCAGATATCTCCCAGGCTCACGCAATTCAGAGATATATTGGCTGATTTTGAATGATTCATATTGATCCAACTGTGAAAAACTCAACATCTCGCTGGGATTCGAACCCAAGGCATCAAGGGGAAGGCTTTGGAACAGTCAACGCCTAGCCACCAGAACCAGAAAACCCCACCGGGTTTATTGCTTTCTTACCAAAAATACATCTGAGAATTTCGGCCAAATTTTCATGTGTTACATCATCTACTAGGAGACAGTTACCTACGGACAGCTGCCCCACTCTGTAACGGTCCCTTTCGGCAATCATGTTGTAAACCTAAATGGCCAGACCCTAGCCCGTGTTCAGGCAGCATTCTCTGTCAGCTGATCTATCTGTGAATAGAGAACCTTTCATACTGATCCGATTGTGGAAAACTCGGAGTCTCGGTTAAATTTTAACCCACGACAGTAAGGTGAAGGCTTTAGTACAGCCAACCCTCTAGCCACCTGAGCTACGAGACCCCACCGGGAGACGTGAGTTTAATCACCTTTGGGTCAAGTTACCCGCCCAACCTACTGCAACATCTGGAATCCACCAAATTTTGATATAGCAGACTGACTGGCCAAGCAGGGTTTCCTAAGTAATTCATCTAGAATCTACCAGATGAGTACCGGGCTCACGCAATTAATAAATGTTTTTCGTTAGACTCTGGATAATTCATTTTGATCCATCTGTGAAAACTCTGCGCCTCAATGGGATTCTAACCAATGGCAGCAAGGGGAGGCTCTAGTACAGCCAAAAAAGAATAATTCAAAATCTGCCGAAACATCCATTTACTACTCGCTGTAGAATTAAACGTTCAAGCAAGACAAAATATAACAGAGAAGATTTATTAGACACCTGTTGACGCCAACTTACCGCGTATCATATGAGCAAACGGGAAAAAGCGAATACTTGCGAAACACCCCGATTTCACACAGATTTTTCCTCTAATTCTCTTGAAATCGCCAAAAACGGGAGATTAGAATAAACTGCTTTCGAGGCTAAAGAATTTTATGGAAGGTGACTACGAATAACTCAGAAGATCATGGGTTACTATGATATCCTCCAGACGTCTTGGTAAAAGAGACCTGAATTGTAAGTAAGGGTCAGGATATAGAAAAAATTGCATATTTTTGGTGCATGGTTGCATTTATTACTGATGAATAAATATAACCACAATGTACCACATAAGTAAGTGCGAAAGACAACTGGTTAATATAAATGCTTCGACAGAGTATGACGGGGAACTGCACTTTCTGATAAACGCACCTTGATTTTGGGCCAGATTCCTCAAAAATCTCATTTCACACCCTTGTAATCACATTTTCGCAGCAAATCAAAGATGGATAGGAGCAAATTGCGAAATACAAATGGAAATATGCCACATTTCACAAACGCTTTGTCGCAGTCAGTTTACAACGGAATACATTAGTCCCTGTCTTGGGGCAGTTCTTACAGAATTAACTCCAGGTGCCGCTTGGGCGAGAGGCTTGGCATGTTTTAATTCCTTGTCAAACATGCTTCCGGCCACTGTGGTTTTAAACGTGCGCAGTCACGCGCAGCTACTTTCATTTCAGTTCGAGTAATTATTAAGCTACAAGATATTTTATGGCCCAGCCTGCAAGTAACTGCGTCCTCCTAAGTTCTTTTAGTCTTCAAGAACATCGAATAGTAATTACAAAAGCATACTATGCTAACTGACTGACGTCAATTGAGTACCTGTCTTTTTCGAGGAGAAAGTTCAGGTCAAAGACGTAAAGATCTCCCTTCCTCAACTTTTCATTTGCGATGGCTTCCTTGATTGCCGCCATTTTCTCGTCCATGTCTGCCTTCCGTGCCTTCACTTCAGCGAATTGGTCCAACTGTCGTTCTGGAGACGTGAGGATAAGTGAATGCGCTCATTACTGCACAAGTCCATTTCCTTCTGCATCTGACTCGTAAATTCCTCCAGCGCCTTCTGATGGCTGATAAAAAAGGCGGTTTGAGCATCTGCGTCTGATTGTTTTTCAGCGACTGATTTGGCAAGAATTTCATTCAGAGCACTTAACGTGTCATCTGCAATTAACCAGTAACATTAACATCCTACCGCTTTTTTCCAACGAGGCTTTGAGGTATTCGCAAATTTCGGCGTAATTTTCAATCTTTTTGGATATTTCAAAGTCCAGTTGTAATTTTCGTTCTTGTAAAATATCGCATTGTTTTTGTAACCTGGGTGTTTTATCAAGAGTGAAGGGTACCATTGAAAATTCTCGCCGAGAATATATAAATGATTTTGAAAGATGCCGAAGATCTCTTCTTGGCTTGTCATCTGTGTAACCTGAAACATAACGCAGGATGTCATATCTACTGACGCAAATCCTGTTGCTGTCTTCAAATGCAAAACTTTGGTCAAGTTTAATAACAACTAATAGTGGACCAGGTTTGCAGTTTCCGGTCCTGATGCAAGATAAAGTATTTGAAATTTGTGATAGTAATGTCCACTTTAAAACGTATCGTTTTTTAAGATATCTAGAATTATCTTGGAAAAAACACAGTTTCCTTCATAGTACGGTATGTTTTTAATCTACATGTGCTTCAAATTGAATATGCTTAACTTCAAATTAGTCGGAATTATTTTAAAATATTTCAAAAAGAAAAACGTCTTTTCGGGTTTTTATAGATAACAACTGGATCTGATCTCTATATAATGCCTCTAAATTTTATTCACCTATGAAGCAATTGTCGACAAAATGACATAAATATCCTTCAGAAGAACATAAAAATTCTGAATTTTGAATGAATTTTTAAAAGCATCCGTAGGAAAAAGTAAAGTCCTCCTGACTAATAAAATTGGCTTTAGATTTGTAGGTGGAAAAATTTGGTGAGTCAATATGAGTCTTCTGGTAGGATACAGAAAAAATTTCGTTTAAACTTTAAAACGAGCTGGTTTCGGTACAGCGTCGATAATTGGTTGGTAATCCAGTGATTGACACTCTCGAGAAGCGCTCGACGTTTGACGTCACAGCTAGTATTGTGATCAGAACGGTAATGTACCCCTTTGGATCTATTTAACGCGGAAACGAGAGAAAGCGAGAACACGTTTGTTGCATTCCGACATCCAGTTTAATCTTGTCCAAACCCATCGGTCTGTGTTATATTGTCAGCCTACTCGGCTACATGCGTATACACAGCAGCGAAATTCACCACAATGTCGACATGTTAAACCCACCTCGCAAATGTGACAACTCTTTCAGTCGTTCCAACTCCCCATCCGTTAGTGTTGCTACCATTAGCAGCATCGGCCTGGACCTATAAAGCGAATTTAGTGAAGGTAAGGACACCTGTAATTTTCTGTTAAAATTCGGCCAGTGCCTTGCAGCTAGGCAATTGGGGGACGGTCGAGGTCTTTATTGCTTTTAAGTTGATTTAACTTCGACGGACAGTCAACTGAGGACGTCTCTGGGGTACTCGACCCAGTTTTCCAGAATTTTTGATTTTTCCGTGCTCAGATAGTTTTTCTGTCGAAGTAGTGCAGAACGCAGTCTCGACGATATAGAAGTCCCAGACGGCTTTAATGGACAGGAAATAATTATTAATTCTTCGATAGCCCGCCACCTGCCTTATCACTTACTTTGCAACTCTCTTAACCTCTAAATTTTGACACCGAAAGAATTCTGGCCATATTGGTATCGGCTCTGTTGTTGGCATAGGTCGAATTTAGACTATTTATTCAGAGGTCAAATATAGGATTACTCCAATGATTATCTGGCATTGTCACTGCGCCCTACGAGCGCTTTTTGCCCGTGGCCTGGACGGCATGTCAAAGCCGCCTTACAATCATGACATTTTTTTTTGATTTAAATTTGTAAGATTGTTAAACTCTAACTGGTTTGTCAGTAAAAACCAGAATATGAGTTTCCACAAACGGTTTATACGGAGAATTGTCGAAAACTGGTTGCTATGTGACTGCATTAGGACATGAAGCGCACACCCCTCACTGTAAACACTCTGATACGCACTTTAACCATCACAGTGGACTAAAAGTCGCGGCCGGAAAGGCTGTCAACTGAATAGACGGAAAGTCGGACTTAAATGGCTCCTTTCGAATATAATTTTTATAACGAGCCAACTCTAGTGAGATCCAAGCAGACCACTTCACTTTCCTATAAAAAAATGGTTCACCATGTGCAGCTCAGACCGTGTGGTTTGCAAAAACGGGCCCTTTATTTTTATCAGCTATTGCACCCGACGTCGCCTGCAACCGATTTGATCCAGAATTGTCACCTGACACAGAACGGAAAAGGGAAGTACGGTCGATTCTGCGCGAGTCTGCTGTGCAAGTCACCATCCGGCGTCTACCTCGTCGTGGCGCGTTCGTAACAGTCGAGTAGATGTTAAAATGTTCGCATATAAAAACTGTTTTTAACTAATGTCTAATTTCCAGAATGCCATTTTGTGCGAACAGATTCTACCGGCCAAGTGCAATGATTGCATTCAGAAAAGAATATTCTAGAATATCTGTGATACACTTTCCTTGTCGTTTAGCAATTGAAAAAGCAAATGATTAATTGAGTAAGAAGATAAATATGTGCGTTTTTCCACTCACTAGCATATTTTAGAAAATGTAGTTCAGACTTAAAAATATATTCGATATCTCTTACTTTCTAAATGTTTGTTCAAGTAAATATAAAACCTTGTAACTATACGTTTTATATGGGAAGCCGAGTCGCTGTTTGTGATCTGTTTTTCGTGATGGACTTTCCCTAGTGTCTGTTTAATCTTTCAAATTAGTGCGGAATTTCGGCTTACAGGACATTTCAAAGAGCAGATAGTAAGGTGACGCAATACGATGGCAAACTTGCATTTTGCCCGTGAAAATTTGATTGAGGTTGTACATATTTGACAATGTCCCTTAACTTGTTTTGGGAAAATTACTGGACAAAGTTGTCGGTGTTGCAGTCAGTGCCAAAATATTCGTACCATCTCACTGTTAGAGAGGTGTGGCTGAGCTAACTCTCAGTCTGCGGTTTTACAATAATAGCATAATGCCGATAAATGTGCTAACTAGGGAAACTAAGCGGTTTTGAATGGCTTGGCAAACTCAAGGGAGATTTGAATTATGAACTATGTGAATTGGGCATGACTATGGGCACGGACATAATATGAATACAAAGAGCATTCAGTTTTGCAGAGAATTACGATGATATAGGCAACTTTTATTTGAGCTGGCATAACTGTGGATATGCACACTATATCCCTGTAGACTCAGTCTTTCCCGACTACCACATAGAAGTAAAAGCAAAAATGTACTTCTGTTCGACTGATTGCATTAGTACAAAAGTCAATGACCATTCAGGAGTGTGCTGCCGAATACTTAAGCGTCATCACTTTGCCGTCGATTACAGGTTATCGGTCACGCAAGGGGTGATGTTTTAGTTCGTTTTCATTTTGAATTATTGCTGGTCGGTAGGTGACTGTTTGCAAGTTTCCTGGATTAAACATAAATCGCAACAGGACGAGCATGTTCCGTAACGCAACTAGACCGGTGGACACCTATTCCAGAAAAAAGAAATTCATGAGCACATTAGACAGGTTTTTCGGTCGATGGCTAAATTTCGAGTGGCGTCCGGGCTTGTGACCCGGGTTATCCTAAACATGGGCTGACAACAGGCAATATGCCAAAACCAGTTGCATACGGCGACAGCTGGCTTTCATTTTTGGAAATCAGTGCGAGCTTATTGGGTCGGCCGAGAATGCTGATCTCACACGGTATAGCAGTAGTCAGCAGTATTTTGTAAGTTAGAACATCTCTGTCAGCACCAGGTTCAGCCGGCCGCGCCTTGCCGTCGTGGCAACAGGAGGCTATGATGCGGCCAGACGTAGCTATCTGACGTGGCTAATTAGTGGCATTCGACACGACAGCCAAGTTTGGCCACACCATCCGAAAAAATGCATGGAGGCGCTCCCCATTCCTCGTTCGTTCTCCCACCCTTTTCTAGCCCCAATTTTGTATCCGCGAAAGCACTAACTCTGCAATATCGGTTATCATAGTATTATCACATGTCTCATTGAATTCCCCAACATCGGATAACGCAAATCAGCGATAAACATCCACCGTAAGTTCACAACCCGACAACTGACTTAGCGTTCACCCTATCAAACGGCATAGAAACTTGGACATACAATGCTTAAAAACGATAATTTATTGGGTATTTGCAGGTGGGAGGAATCAGTGCTAAAAATACAGGCAAGGATACAGTTCTTCATTGAACATTAAAAGTATATACTTTGTCACCACTCTAGAGGACTCCGGTAAACAAATTTTGCTTGCGGCTCCACTTGCCCTTAGTTGAAACTGAGTATAAAATAAACATGTACGTTATGGATTTCATACATATTTGGTAATTACGTGCATAATTATT
This sequence comes from Spirometra erinaceieuropaei, assembly GCA_902702965.1. NCBI lineage: Eukaryota > Metazoa > Platyhelminthes > Cestoda > Diphyllobothriidea > Diphyllobothriidae > Spirometra > Spirometra erinaceieuropaei. The sequence goes on along the minus strand of CACRXP010000108.1, from coordinate 199,432 downwards.
AAAATATCATGTATCATGAATCTTGGCAGCAGAGACACAAGACCCAGCGCGTGGCCATTCTATTGCAACCTTTTTTGGAAAGCAGGCAATTTATAAGTGTCTGGACCGAAAATTTAACTGTAGGTTAAACGATAAATAAACCTACGTGCACGAGTTTCTATAATGCTTTTGTATCAACCACTCAAAAACTCAAGGTCGGTCAGTCGATTAGACAAAGGTCAAATGCATAGGAATCACTTGAGGATCACGCGCCTCTAACTATGGGGTTGGTTGTCTGGCAACATCTCCATGCATAAGAGTCCCAAACCGGACACGCGAATGCACGACAGAAAGCTAGAAAGAAATGACTGATAAGAGAGCAGCCAACAAAAGGTCACATTTTGACGACTATTGACCGCGCGACTTGTAGGTCTACGTTTATCTTTGATTTCTCACTGGAAACTTTCTTCAACTGGAGGAGGTGGATGTCGGCTACACCTTCTGGAGCAGTCGCCCCAAGGCAGAGCAGCGGGACGTGGGCTTTGCCTTTGCCATCCGGAATGACATCGTGGCACGACCGATCTGTCTGCAGCGGGTTATTAACGATCGACTGATGAGCCTCCGCCTGCCTCTCCTGGAAGGCAAACTAAAAAACTAAAAAAAGCAACACAACCTCTCTGTAAGTTATTTATCCACGCTTTGACAAATTCGGGAGATTCACTACCTAGTTACGAAAATCGAAACTCAGAAGACAATAGCAGCAGATTATCGGGCACTAGAATCCCATGAAGCAACAGCTCAGGTGTTTCAGAAACAAAGGAACAATCATCGACAGTCAGGACCACGAACTATTATTGATGGATCAGGACAAGTTTTAACAAATGACAACCAAATAGCAAACTCATTCAACAGATACTTCTCGGCTAACTACACAGTCGAGGAGGGAACGATCCCCCAACCGACCGAGATGACAGAACGCATCCTTAGTGGGATCCGTTTTAGTGGAGAAACTGTTAAAGTAACCATCAAACAACTATTCAACGTCAACTCCTATGGGACCGACAAAATCCCGCCATGTAGTCTGAAGCATATGACATATGCACCAATACTCTCTCTAAGTTATTAATCATATCCAAGTCCAGTGAAATTTTTCCGGACATGTGGAAATACTCGAATATTGCACCGATCTTTAAAAGCGGCAACCGATCTCATACCTAAAACTATCGCGATGTTCACCGAACACCGGCTATAGCTAAAATTCATGGGAAAAAAGTCTACAAACAATTGTTAGACCATCTCATAGGCACTCCCCTCATTGCGCCCTCTCAACATGCATTTTTGCCCAAAAAGGCATACCAGTCCTGCCATCCCACTTATCTGGAATTCGTTTCCAGCAACTGAGATGATGGAAACCCAGCGGCTTCAATATACTCTTTGAAAGACTCTTTGGTGTCTTTGTAAGACCTCATCTGGAGTATGGAATGCCAGCAGCCTCATCAGAGAGGAGGATGGATATCAACTTACCCGAACAGGTGCAACAGAGAGCGACAAAGATGGTCGACGGTCTAAAGCATTTGTCTTATCAGAAGAGGCTGAATTTGCTTGGCTTATTCCCTCTCTCTCCTAGACAAATAAACTGCAGTCTTCTTTGGACGTTCCAAACTGTCCCCGGCCAGGGTTGCTCGTTAAATGCGGAGGACTTCTTTGAGTTTTCCCGTACAAGCCAAATACGCGGCCATGGCTACAAAGTCAGGGATGAGTACACGCGGTTAGACCATCGAAAATTTTCATTTAGCCAGCGTGTTGTCCGACCGTGGAACTCGTTTAGATGCGAGATGGTGACGGCTGACATAATTTGTATGTTTAAAGAAACTTGCTCGCCTAGTTTTCGACAGAAATCGGCTTTTACAGCATGACTACGCACAGCAAGTTTTGTGAAAAACTGCCATATACACTCCCTCCGCACTAATTTACAGTGACCTTATGCACTACCTTATGATTACGATTGAACTGTGACCCGATCACATTGTAACTGCCTGCAACTTTATTTTTGAGTACGAATCTGCGGAAGCACTGTACATAAAAAGGGTCATCAAGGGCTTTGCCTCTTACCATCCAGAAATATATACAATATATATACTTCGATCTAAAATAGGCCTTTGACAAAGTCCTCCATAGAAGACTGGTGATACATCTTAAGTCATTGAATTAGTCCCCCTCTTCTCGATTTCTTAAATCCTATCTTCAAAACCGACATCAAGTGATGCAAATTCGAAACGTAGTCTCAGAATCATAGCGACGATTTTCGCGGTTCTTGATATCATCTCCTCATCTCGACCTCAAGCGGTCTATCGACGCTCTCAGTGAAACCCTTTGTATTCGTCGTCTACTAGTAGTTTGGTTGTACCTCTCTTGCCCACTTTTCGTCTGGGCTCGAAGCGGACTGGGACCTATCGTGTCTGGGTTCCTCTCATCTCGCCACTTTGACATGAATAGTCTCATCCGGTGTATCAATTCTGCCCTGACGATGTCTGTTCTGAATCCCGTATACAATACCACATGCAGGCCAGTCCTGTCCGACCCGCATACTTACCCCTCAAGGCTGACATTTATTTCTGAGCTGACGATGTCCGATTATAATCCATTATACACTGCCACACGCAGGCCAGTCCTGCTCGCATCTTTGTCTTATTTTATTTTACTTTATTCATTTATTTATGGGAGGAGGATAGTGTATTGACGTAGTCTGCTGCGTATATGAGGCAAAAAGGTGCACACGGGAATTTTCAGGATCAGGCTGGAACTCGACCGATCACATAGTGACATTGCGTGGTTAGTATGGCGACTCGTAAAGTCCTACAGCATTGGAGTACTTGTTTGAACAGACTGCAGTCGCTTTCGGGGATCCGGGGGAAATGGTGCAACCGCAAGTCAATGAGAATTGCCGGTTAACATTATCTCGCAGCCGTTGACACTCCTCCCTCAACACTCCCCGCAATGCTTTATCTACTCCATATCGGAATTAACCGTCATGGCCCTCCCCGTAGTTCACCAAATAGTTGAACATCCTACCGGCTGTTAATTAGATACGACGGTGTCACCTCACGTCCAGAAGTATGGTTTCTATGCTGTAAAAGCTGGGACCCCGACAGGTCTTTAAAGAAAATTTATTAATATTATTATTCTTCCAATATTATCTGCTGTCTTATATTTTAGAATTCTTCTGCTGATAGCATAACTTTCCTCCACATCTGAATGTTTACCAACTGTCTTTGTCTATGTGTTCGCGATGACTTGTCTAACAATCCTGTCCGGCCATTTATTTGTTGGGATCTGTCCCGAACATTTCGCGTTAATCCGTTTGCGCCACCACAACGTCTTCGGCCCCCACAGACTGGATTTCTGGCTAATTCCCCTGGTTGCGTAAGCCATTAAACTCGACGATCGTGTTACCTTCTTCAAAAGTTTTCTGAGTTGGCGCGACATCAGTACGCGGACGGAGTGTTTACGAGTTGCCAGAGAGGCGCCCTGACCATTCCCTCCTCTGAGCTGTCCAGAGACTTAATTAACTGCGAAAGAGTTCTTGTGCAAGGACGGAGCTTATATAACTTAGTCAAGTTTTTATCATAAATTCCTAGGCAAGGGAAAGGAGATGGTCAACTCGAGCACCTTCATCCACTGTGAGTTCTATCTGTAGAAAATGAGGTGAACACAAGGTTAAGAAGTTCAATAAAGAAGCCTGGCAATCGAATCTCCCTGACTGGTTAATTTAATTTAATTTAATTTAAAACGAACTTTGAAGAGAAGCGCGTAAAGTGATTAACCTTTGAAAGAACCACGTAGCATAAGCTCATCTTCTGCAATTCCTACCACTCATCTAGTTTTTTGAAAACAATCCAACGAAGGGAAAGGTGGACATGAGCATGTTCATCATGAACATGAGCATCATGTAACGAATACTTGCATGCTTTGGAAAGGTCAATATAAAATCATTGTTGCTCTCGATATAAGCCTTCCATTTTCCCTCATGTATGACAAAATGTCAGTGCATGTACTCGTATGCACTGGAGCCCTCAGCTCACGGACGAACTTACCACGGTGTCCCGCAGGATACGGTGACAAGGGAAAATTCCTGAAGATTGAAAGTGCATAGCACTTTCCACCTATCTGAACGTAAACTGGAGCAGCAAATCTACGACAATCACGGAATCTATCCCTTCTCAATAATGACTGTGACACTCGATGACCTGGCAGACTCAGAGTGGTTTTCCCCTAATGACATAAAATCAAGTCATAAGTAAGTAACAGTGAGACCGAACGATCGACTTAAATCGACTTCCATCCTATCGAAGGCCCACTTTAATCCGAACATATGTTGTTTGATCTGCATAACGCGCCTGTCGCGTTCCAAGTCGTTTTTTTTGAATTTGTTAACTCATTTATATCCGCAGACGGATTTACTTAGGTGATATTATTATCATTAGAAATACGGTGAAGAGGCATATCCAAAACTAAACTGTCCTCCAATGAACACCGAATGACTTAAGCCTCTATGTAAACCACCGAAGACTCTATTTCTTATCGAGTAATTCGGGGTCTAGACAATTTGACTTTTTACCGTCTTCTTCATATGACTCGAAAGATTCACTGTATCCTAAAAGCTCATCTGCCGTCACTTGTTACAAATGGAAATCAAACATGGCTAAAGCATAGTTCATATTTACCAACCGGCATTGGGAGCGCCAAAGGCCCCGACAGTATGTACATATGTTTAAAGAAAGTTTTATGCAGTCTGCTGATTAAAAGACCATGCATTCGGTGGTGTGGTTAGCAAAAAGGTACGTGACCGGAAATGTTGACGTTAGTTTTATTCGGTGAAGGTGGTTTTGGACAAAATTTCCACCTCCCGTACCCTACGGTATTGTTCAATGAAAGCAGGTTGATGGCAGTTAACGGAAGTAACGATTTATCCTCCTCACCTCCCTCCGTCTCTTCTTAAGAGCCGACAGCAACTAATGGATAGGTAATGATCCTAAAAATCATCGGAAGGTTATGTTTCTATCGGATTAATAATAACTAGTGTAAGTCACCGACTAATTATTTAGGCTTGCTCATTTCGCCAAACGGATTCTCTGTTTATAAGCACGCCATACCTGATTTCCGTATTTCTGACCGGCTTTTTCCGCGGGGATGAACTCTTGCTTTGAATTATTTGCCTGTCCTTGATATTTACCCGATTTTCTTCTTTGCTCGTTTTCTGCCTACTTCTCACGTGAGTTCATTCGTTTTACTCCCAAAAGAAGGTTGTCAGACCGACCGCAAGCTACTTCCCGGCCCGATGTCCGATGGGAATTCCTATTTAAATGTAGACTGTTTCGCACATTCCACATTCAACGACTGCTTAGGAGGACTTTAAGGATAATTAGAGACAATCAAAGAACCTACTTCCTTAGAACGGAAAGCCTTGTGCACGTTAGCATATTAACAAATCTAAAGGCTAATATTCGGTTTTTTTGGAAGAGGCTGAAGTCTTGCTCGACACATTCGCCTAAAACGAGCTAATTAGTCAAAAGTGTCGTCACAATAAATTTTGCAATGATATTGCACAGCTGACCGAGACGACGTTCAGATAATTTAGTGGTTGGCTTTACCAATGGAAGCGTGCCGTTGACGATATACATAACATTGGCAAGGATGTTTGAAGCGTCGGTTAAGGCGCCATTATAGGTTTGACTTTCATACGCTTTATCAGTATTGGCAGTTGTCATATCAGTTAAACATAGCTGAACATTTTCGATGATAACCTGATCCCGTCAGAGTATACGAATAAGAGAAGTAGGGCCGCTACTTCCTATAGTTGACTGTGAGCCCTTTAGGTGGAGCTCAACAATCAACCGGCAAAGATCGCTTTCAGCTACGGGTGTCAGTATTTGTATGGGTGTCGCTAACGGGGAAGAAGCTTCCTGTGTCGTCTTAACACCCTATGACTTCTTTCCCACATTCCTCCCTTGGTTCAGTGTAGTTGGGAAATATATGTGAGGTTTTGAACTCGTGCGCAAAAAACTGCCTTGGGACACTACCACTCGTGAAAATCGTAAAAAGTTCATTTAGCGATTTAACATGAAATTGCTTCCTTCTGGTCGGTGGTATAAAAACGCCTTACTAAAATATTTCTCTTGCGTCAGTCCATGAAAACATTTTGATCCAGCGTTTGCGTCAGCGAATAAGATCCCGCAGTCAATAAAAGGAAATTAGCTTGACCTAGCAGTCATCATTATTGATGAACGGCCCATGAAGAATGAGGACAGTTCACAAGTCACGATATGGCCGTGATCTAGGGATTTTTATTTTGGTCAGCTTGGCAAATCCAGAACAACGTCCTGAAGGCTGTGGTCAAGATACGCAAGCAGTTTCTATTTCAAAGGTGTCTTTTAAATCTCGCTAAGTAAAATTGTTGGATACTGTAGACGCCATTCGTTTGTCGGTATCTCGAAGACTGTTTAACGACCCAGGTTTTGAACGCAGTCCACTACGATGTCTTCCGATAAGGAACCAAATTTTTAGTGTCGCTATATAATCTGTCCGGTTAACAACACACATTCGAACGCAGGTGTTTCCGTGCTGATTTTATTGGACATCGCGTCATTTCTGGTGGATTGGACTCACTTTACTAGGGCTCTCACAGTTTAAACCCATACTGGTTGGAAAAACCCGAGTCAGAGGATCGCTAACCTCTGAAAAATACTCCTGCAGAACCTAGCCAGTGCTGAAACTCGCCTAAGTTCTATGAAAAAGCCACCGAACATCGATGCACTTCCGACGTCTATTATAGGTTAAGGTGAATCCAGTCAAAAAATTCAACAGGTATATTTATGTCTTGTTTTCTGTTATTTTGCTTCCCGAATTTACGGAAGCTTGTCGGTTATTTTGAAGGCCTTTCTTCCATACCTAGTATGGTAGCTTGTTTGTCTCACAGCGTCGATGTGCAAATTAACCTTTTTCCACTTCGTTGTAAGAACCGGAAAGGTGAGGACGGTGAACGTGAGCAAGGAAACGCCCAAAACCCCGTGGATATCGTACCTCCGAAACCGCTTCCCTGACCAGCGAGTGTTTCGTCTTCCCTCCATTACCCCTTGAGACTTTCCGCGTTTTGACCCCCCTTGTCCTCTCGTTTTCGTACTTCCCCCTTTTCCCAATATATCGTTTACCTGTTACATTTTCTTCGACTGTTCGGATCACATCTGTAGTTTGAGACGTTGTCTGGTCGCCTGATGACAAAATCTAAGCCCAACCGTTCAGGAAGGGTGGAGACGGCCCCATCCCCATCTCCTTCTATCGAGCGAGTCGACGTAAGCCAGGAACCAGCCTCCCAACTGAAGTCCCAGGACGGTCCGCCTACTACAGTGGTGGCAGCGCAACGACCGTGCCCACAACCCCTGAACATGTCTGGCAACAACATAAACACAACGCGCACCGTCGACATACCACCCTACGATGATACCGAGTCTTTTACGGTTTGGCTCAGACGCGCGAAATTCTATTTGCGGGAGATCTCAGAGGCCGACAGGCCCTGGACATTACTGAAGGTCCTCGCGCCTAAACAGTTGGATAAAGCGCTCGACGCTGGTCTCGACGCCGATTTTCCCTTTGACGCGCTTTGCCAATGCCTGGCCAACCTGTTCAGCCATACGTACTCCTTCGGCGACGCAATGGAACAGTTGCAGCAACGGAGATTTAACCAGGACGAAACCCTAAACCAGCTTGTGGAGGATCTGGAACGCCTGACGACTGTGGCATTCCGCTCTTCGGGCTCCGCAGATAAAGACAACACCGTACTTTATTATTTTATTAAAGCACTGCCGGCATCCGAGCTTTCACGCTCACTGTTGTTGCAGCCGCCGGACAGTTTACAAGAGGCCGTCACCAGGGCCGAACGCTACCTGCGATTGTGCCCTTCAACCTCCCGTCCCCTTCTTCCTGAAGACGCACACGGTCGAGATGCCCACCCTTCGTACTGGACACGGACGCCAGTGCCTTTGCCATGGTAGGTGTACTTTCGCAAACCGACGATAACGACCTAGAACGCGTTATCTGTTTCGCTAGTAAAACACTCACCAAGCCACAACGAAATTGTTGCACATATCGACGTGAATTGTTAGCCATAGTCACCTTCGTCAAACAATTTCGGCAATATCTGCTAGGAAAGCCGTTCGTCATACGCTCCGATCATAAGGCTCTGCAATGTCTACAAAACACGAAGGACGCAGAGGGTCAACTTGCTCGTTGGCAGGAAATGTTACAGGAATATCATTTCACTTGTACATACCGCCCCGGGAAACAACACGGCAACGCCGACGCCTTGTCCCGACGGCCAACAACGCCAGCCACACACGATGAAAACCGAGCGATAGGCGAAATAAACGCCATTTACGCCAGCGAACCAGCTAGACACCATTGGGCAATAGCCCAGAGCACAGACCCGGATACCGCATTAGTATACGACCACCTGTTAAACCGGCGACACCGTCCTACGGACAATGAATTGCGTGGGTCGTCAGAAGTAGCACATATACTGCGGAGCCAATGGCCACGGCTGCATATCGACGAAGATATCCTTCTCATTAAGGACGAGAGCACAAAAACCGACAGAGTAGTAGTACCAGGCAGCCTCGTACACGTGGTCCTCACGGATCTACACAACGAGTTAGGCCACATCGGGCAAGCCAAGACAGAAGTCGCCACTCGGCAACGATTTTGGTGGCCCCATCTACGATAACACGTCGCCACCTTCTGCAATACATGCACCACGTGCGCTAAGTTCAAGGCACCTAGACAACTCCCACGTGCACCGTTGCAACCCATGCACACTAGCTTTCCGTTCCAGCGGCTGGGCCTGGCCATCATCGGCCCCCTCACCTTTACGACAACCGGTCATCGGTTCATACTGGTGATGGTGGATTATTTCACCAAATGGGCAAAGGCTGTGCCATTATTACACCAAGACGCAGTGTCGCTCACCAACGCAATCTTTAACAACTGGATTTGCCGGTTCGGTGTTCCGTTGTCGATACATTCCGACTGCGGGGCTAACTTCGACAGCAAACTGCTGCAAGAGGTGTTTGCTTGGAATCTTGACGACGATAAGGAGTTTCGTGGGTGTTAGAGCAGAGAATAAGGCTAAGGACCCACACTTTTAGCGTGCCATAGGAATTATGTTGGAGCTTTCAATTTTCCCTTTAACATGCGGTTTCCGTTGTGATTTACTGGACTGAAATTAAGGCGGTCGAAAAGAAAGATTGGCAATTGTCAGCTGCGCATGTTTATTGCAGAATGAGACGCTAGACGACGTAGGCGTGCCCCATTTGAGTCTCCTTCAGAACTTATTTATTGCTGCCGACTAGTTCAACATGCAATGAGTAAATAATATGTTCGGACGTTTTACAAGGATGCTTAACTGGACTAATTTAATAATATATGAAGACCGAGCCGTGATTTTGCCACATCCTAAGAAGTGTAAATAACTAACGGAGTCTGTTCAAATAAGTAGGACATCTTCGGTATCGTTACTCATCAGGAATCTCCTGCCACTGTTTTCTTGTATACTCATTTTTGCGGATATGCATATGCCCCTTTCGTTCTGTAGCTAGACTTCGACTCAAACTTCCAGCAGGTCTTCATACCTGCCTTTTTATCTATTCCGACAGTTAAATGTGTGCACCTGGGCTCTATGTGCGCAGTTGTTGTGTAGATTCTCAGTACGATTAACCTCCCCCCACGCTAGGTGTCAGCAAATGTCTTAGACACAACGTACCTCGTATGAACTCCAGAGACTTGCACTATTCGCCATGCCAATGAACAGCTAGCATTCCTGTCTGCGCTTATTATATTAAGGCGTACACTGTGAGGCTCCGCCAAAATTAACCTGTGTATCCTTACGTTGATTGGAAAGCATAGTCTTACGCCTTTGTGTAGCTATTCGGAAGATACTAGTCCAGGCTTCATTCCGAAGATCGGAAACCACTTTCATTACCAAATCTGGTCTGCCTAGGTATGTTGTCGCGTGACCCATTAGTTCAGCTTAGACACATCCATGTTGAGAAAGTCAAGCGCTCTTTAACCGTTCGCTTCCTTTTGTAGGACTCAAGCGAGTTATTACACGGGTATTATCGCAGTTACTTTCTTGTTGTCGCACCATGTGTTTTGTGCGAAAGAATTGGTCGAGGTGCGCCTTCTCCCTCACGAAACGCCGAAATGTTTCGATCTTGTGTGCAATAATTATACTTCAGCTAGTGCTCTTTCAGTTGGCGTACTACATTTACAGCAAGGTAATTTCATTCTTTCGTTGTTACCCACACTAGTCTTCGCAGGCCGAACTTAAGGTTATGCAGGCACAGCTGGACTTTAAATTGTTTCAACCCGTTCGAAAGGAGTCGGATTATGTGTTGATTGGCAATCGTTCACAACAACAGCAACAAGCACACTTCCTGTTGCATTCCCCCTCTCGCTATTTCTGTGGTTTGCCTGTCCCGAAAGGTGCCGAGGGTATGTTCTTATGTCGATGTCTTAACATTTGTCGGTTATTTTGTGCTTCCCAACAAATTGTTTGATGATTTTCTGGAGTAGGTATACTAAACGATAACAGCAAAGTATAGCTTGCTGGACTAAGGCTATGTTCTTGACTTGTTGGCCGAAGTAAATCAACGCTTTGATCCGCGCGCTCGTACAGCTGCATGCAGTTCTTATGTAGTTCTCCTGTTGCCAACAAGTCGCCCGTCCTACATTTGCTTTTAAAAACTATTACCCACGCGTCCGTCTGCTCATTGCAGGCCTGACTGCGTAAGAACTGAAAACGTGCCTCCCTTCTGTTGCGTGCAGAAAGTCTTACGCTTACCGACTGGCCATTATAATGACGGTCGGCAGGCTTTGGCGTCGTTGTCTTAAGTTGCGGATCCCATCATTGTTTGAGAAGTGGCCGTCTTATTCTGGCTCGTTTGACTAAACAACAGTGGGTCAACTCGGTCTTTTAAATGTCAGCTACAATACAAATATGCTGTAGGCCATTTGATAGGTCTTTAGTCAGTAGTATCAAGAACAAGGTCTAATCTACGCCGATCGTAATTTACACCGTAATACACTGAGACTCATGAAGTACTGATCGGGACTTCGATAGACCTTCGAAGAAAATTAGGTTTCCAAACTGATCATTATGTACCATAACCTCAGGCAGACTAGCGTGCTCACACCCTTCTAGCCAACAATAATAACAGCGAAATCAGTGTGTGGTTTTCAGTGGATTTTTGATGCCTGCAAAAAAAGCAAATCATATTTCACGAAAAATACTACACAATGTGTCCATTTATTATCCATGTTTAATGCGAAATTGTGCATTTATTAGGTATTGTGCTCAGATGAGCGCTTTCTTTTGGCTGTTAACAAATATTCACTTTCGCTTCAAGTCCTGAGGTGCTAATGTGATAGTTACTGTGGCTTACTATCTTTGGTTTCATTGTTGCTGTCTACAAAGCATGCAACATTATGTTATTTTATAAGTAAGACGGAGTCCTCATGGGGGCACGAATTGGTATGCTATTTGCTTTTAAATATAATAAGTGAAATGAAGTTATAAACTCTGAACAAAATGTGAAAACGCAGATCCCAACTTTCGGGAAACAGAGAACTCCGTTCCTCAACGTGGAGACTCTGGGGGGTGGGTGCTATTCCTTATGAGGATGCGGGGTATTTTCGACATCCCCTCCGGCAGATGGGATATAATTTTCATCGAAAATCTACTGGAAGAGCACGCATTATCTATGAAATGACCTTTTTGGAGCGGTTTGTACGGTTGACTGAAAAGACGCTCCATCAGTAGTCAATACGCTTCTGTACACTTATGTCCTTATAATTGCATCCCACGTCAACTGGTTTGGCAGACTTAGCAAGAAGTCATTTCCGTTCGGAAAAATGCCAAGAAATTAGTTGTTTTCGTTGACATTCTTTACATGCGATCCCTTCCATTTCGATCCTTCTGATAACCAGAATTCTTTGTTGTCTCGATAACCCACGATCTCTTCAGGCTGCGCTGTCTCTTGTCTTCTTGCCTCTCAAATCAGTTGGTTATTTCCATACCTGCGCCGTCGTCCTTTTACATAAGGAGTCTTGTTAAGAAGATGAACACACGATCCCTGGGACAGTAGGTGTATTAGTCTGAGCTTTCGGTCTCATACAGGAGGCTAGCGTCAGAGACTGTGAGAATGCGGCATCAAAAGAGAAGTTTTTGTAGTCAAGCCATGAAGGGGGGGAATATGAGTGCAGAGGATGGTATTCGCGATAGGCTGACTCTCACGCCGTCTCACGGCGGCGTGACTGCGTGCACCCTTGGCTGGGAACTGGGTCTCGCCTCTTGGCCGCGGGAACGGAGCGCGTGATAGCGAAGGGGGGCTATGTCAACGTGCCTGTTGATAGAGTTGGTGTCAGACACCGAGGCCTCCAACAGTTCTCGCCCTGTCTTATTGTTGGCTCGCGCTACTATCCTCGTGCTCACGAAGTTGAATTCGTGGCCTTCCTCCAGGGTGTGAATGGCGACTTGAGACAACGGGTCGCCTCTCCAGACCGCCCCTTTATGCTCCGTTATTCGTGATCTAAGTCATCGTCCGGTCTGTCCTGTGTAGTGGCGAGGGCAGTCCTGACATGGGACCTGATAAACGGCACCCGATTGTTCTCCCACGTCAAGTCGGTCCCTTACTCGCACGATTTTGTTGCGCATGGTCGCTGTCGGACGGTGAGCGATACCCACGCCGAGTTCTCCAGCGATATCTTCCATCGCTTCAGACACGTTCTTTATATATGGTAGAGGGTGCCAGAGTGTTGGCGGCTCTCCTCCGTTTGTTCACCCTTGTTGCGTGCGGAGGCAGCGGCTGACGAAGCTGTTCGGGTATCCATTCCTTGCCAGTCTATCTGCAGTACTAGTGAGTAATTATTATGCATGACAGTTCAACCGTCCCAAGCTACGACCTCCACAGTGCGCCCTACGAAGTGGACCCAGCATCCGGGACTTCCGCGGGAATTAGTTTATAGTGAGACAGACTTTCGCAACACCTACCTCACTCTATCCCCTTCTGCGATGGCAAGACATGTTGGGATGACCGGAGGAGCATGCGGGCGGTAATTGATAAAGCTAGACAGACCGTGTACGCGTGTCACACACACACAAACTGGCCCCCCCCCCTCCCCCAATACATGCGCCAGAGTTATTATATATAATTCGTAACGATGGACATGTATAAAGTAGTTCGTTTAATGTATACTGTGTGTATAGGATGCATAATGACAGTTCGACCGTTGTTACCAACGGTGTCCACTGTGTGCGTCTCAGCCAGGTGAGAGCAGGGAGCGGAATTGCGCGTGAATTAGTTTGTGGGGATAACGGACCTGCACCGAATCCACCGCACTCTCTCCTCCACCTGACCCCAGAGTCAGGAATACGGGAGGCGGAAGGGGGCGCAGGTGACGGGCATATTCATGACCCGCACCTAGGCGCCTCTCTACTCTCCTCCT
>CACRXP010000108.1:105920-184685 GCA_902702965.1 Spirometra erinaceieuropaei | reverse complement strand
TCCTGCTTACCGAGTATGCCAGCTTTTCTAGGTGGCCAGTAGCATTTTACCTTCAAGTCATCCTTGTGCCTAGCAATATGCAAATGAAGGCAGTACCTGTCGACTGTGTGCATCCATGCAGTCTAAATGTTCTAGGAGTATGCAGACATGCACTTTACGCCACAAGACATGTATTAGCTCCCAAGGGCCAGAATATTGTCTTCATGCAGCTTTCCTATCAGTCCGTTCCCAGAAACTATTGGCAGGACTATGCTCTACGACAATAGTGCACGAATTACCGGTGACTCGGGCTTTGAAGAGCCGGGTTGTCCAATGGAGCGGTCAGTAAGGATCGATCAAGCCAAACGTCGGAAGAACTATCAAACTGGGACAAGTGTCACTCACAAAGCAAGCGTCATCTGCCTTTCGGTGGCCCCGCGGTCCACGATTTCTGTGGCCAGTTTTCGAACTGGTTCGTATTGGGTCTCCAATCTGCTTCCGAACATCCGCACTAGAAGACCGCTTTTCTTGACACTGTCAGTTTGAGCCACGGGGTCTGTTACATAAGCCTCGATGGACATCAGCCTGCGATTATGATTTTCATAGGCGACCGCCGGAAAGATGCGCATTAGAACGCTGGAATCATGGTCTGACTGAAGCATCTTCGGATTATGCTGTGTGGTAATCAATGCTTCAACCCCCACTCAAACAATCCTTACCAAAACCACATTTCAGGGCAAGATGGTACCAGCCGGTTCTGTCGTGCATTCAGACCGGTTGAGTGCTACCTCAAGTAAGTAACCCCCATCGCAACTGGCGTTAGCTACCAGAAAGTCCTGGTTTGGATTTCAGATCAGCCACGCCTGGGGTACACGTTCTGCTGGATAAACCGCTGCGTGCACAGTCGCCCACATCTTCACAAGCGTAAAGCCCTTGCCAGTGGTTGGAAAAGTTCGCTGAAGAGTCGTACGACCAACGGCTGGCATTTTCAGATTATTGAGACCGAATAAATATGAACAGAGATAGCGATGAGCGAGATATCATTATTAGACACTGGGAACGAAAGGTCTGTCGACTCCACCTTCAGTGAGTGACCGATCTCATGAACTGTTGGCTGAAATTCTGAAATGCGCTTTCGACTGGGAAGGATTACTTGGGCGGGGTTGTAACATTGATTATCTTGCGGCATAACCCTTTAATATTTTGGACTCGTCAGGATATTCGCTCTTGAATGCACTTCTTTTCGACCTCCTGTAGAAACTGCACTCGGTAAAAAAATGACTACTTTGGTAGCATGCATTTGTTAACATCGGTTTTTGATGGTTCTATAAATTCAATTATATTTTATAGAAGACGTGCACGGAATTACGTTTCCTTTTACTCGTTTGATAGAAAACCACGTTGTCTTCACAGTTTATACTCAGGGAAAGGATATCTTTCGGATCCAAGAAAGTTTTTAATTATGGGATTTTTTAAACCGTGCAATGTCTATTCATACAGCATCGTACCTGTCCGTTTATCAATACGCCTCATGAAATGTACAACGAAGTCCTCATCTATTGCAAAATTTGGTGAACTCTGTATGCCATTTCCCCAAAGGCATGGAGGAATATATGATTTTCCCTACGTGGAAAGCACGCACCTTGTAAACTGAAATTACTAGACGCTAACGCAGCGGCTGATCTCGCTCAAAATTATTCGGGAAGTGAAAAACTCTTTCAAAACCTAAATATACCCCTTTTTCGGGCATAAAATGTGAAGGTGACGTGATTCTCTACCAAACGAGTAAGAAAAGCGTACTTTTGTGCATGTTTTCTATAAAATATATTTGAATTTATAGGACCATCGAAAATCAATAGGAAAAATGCATGCTACATAAGTTGTCATTTTTGTCGGGTGCGGTTTCTACAGGAGGTTGAAGAAAAGTGTATTCAAAGGCCAAAATCCTGTCGAGCCCGAAATATAGGATTATGCCGCATGATAATCAATATTACAACCCCACCTAAGTGATCCTTCCCAGTCGAAAGCGCATTTCAGAACTTCGGCCAACATTTCATGAGATCGGTCACCCAATGTATGTATATGGGTGAGTCTCAATCAGGAAATTTGGGTCGCCCATACAAGCTACCGACCCAGAGTATCCTAAAGCTCTGATTATGCCCGCTCTAACCGGCCTCAATTTGCTCGAGTTCATTCTGGTTCCCGATAACTAACTGGATTTTTCGAGTTGACTGCTCTAGCGCTTCGCCTTCATAGAACAGTGTAATTATCGGGCTTGGTGGTGTCGTATGAGGCACTGACCCTGCCTAGTCGCCAACCAAACGCAAGTCAGTTTATTTCGCATCGAGCCTCTGCCGAAGTCCGCTCCACAGTCTGTTCTGGTACTCAGAAATCAGTAGATCTGTCTGCTGAAGGCCGGTAAAACGGTCTGACGTCTCGGATTCTCACTCGAATACATCATCAGAGACCACTTTTAACTTTCAATGGTCTGCAGGGCCTACAGATGAGTTAACAGTTCATGCGTCCGCAATTTGTGAGCGAACAAGTAGTGAAGTTATTTTACATAGATGAATTGTATCAGTTTAGCAACAGGAGACCTCTCGTTGGTCCCTTATCGAAGACAGGTTTGTAAATGTATTCTGCACAAAACGCAACAGAGAGAATGGAACGGGTGTGCGGGCTTTCGTCGTGTCAAAAGAATTTTATAACTGGAAAATAAACCAGTTGACTATCATAGTGGAAACTGTCTTAGTGCGCGTGAATGCGAATGATACCTAAACCCAAGGCCGCAGGGTTGACTTAAAGAAGCTGCCCTCTATCTTGAGTAGTGGGATCACAGAAACCACAGACTCCCAGCTATGGTCCAGCGTCTCTCCTCTTGGCTCCCCTTTTCATGAACCAAAAGGACTATTGCAAAATCGCATAAAAAATATTTCGTAATCTCATACGCGGTATGGCCACCGGCCATACGGGTCGATGCATTGTGACTATTTCCAGATAACACAAGCAAGCACTTCGGTTTGATTACGCTGTACCGATTATTTTATAATCCTTCTTTACTTCGACTGGGATTCCGCTGAAACCAGTGGCATGGATCTTAACAAACATTCATCAGAGTCAGAAGATGAAGATGCGATCACTGGAACAAGAAATCTATTGGCCTGACGTTTCGGATTCTCACTCGAATCCATCATCAGATCTTAACAAAAATTCATCAGAGTCAGGAGATGAAGATGCGATCACTGGAACAAGAAATTTATTGGCCTGACGTCTCGGATTCTCACTCGAACACATCATCAGAGTCCACTTTTAACTTTCAATGGTCTCGACGGATGCAGTTGTTTCCGACTGGTTGCGATGCTTGGCGTCTTTGTCCAACGCCGCACTGCCACAAGGTCATTAACCTTCTCAATGAACAGTTCCAATTGCGCTGACCTTACAGCTTGGCCCGACGGCGACATGCCAACACAACACACGCAGCATCCAGACGATCACTGCCGTCTATGTTCCACTTTATTATGTCATCCCTCGGCCAGTGCAACGCACAGGATAGCTCGACCGTCGATTTCGACGATGTCCGCCGTGTGCTCCACATCCGGGTGAGACCAGGGACGGTGACCTACGTGTGAATTAGTCGGTAGACTAGCCAAGCATCTACCGCACTGCCACTTTACATGACGTCCAAGAAATCCCAGGAGATGAGGTAATGCAAAAGTTAGACAGGACCGCCACGAGGTCGGGTGGGTAGGCGTTTAGATTTACAGTCGGCAACCTAAAGCATAGCACGGATCTGATCGATTAAGCCGACTTTCTTTTAAACATCGTTAAGCGGCAGGACAACATGCCTCATCTTCGCCGCCTACACCATGTAACTTACGCCTGTCTCCACCTTCAGTAATTTTGTGGTAAAAGTGCGACGCTTGGGCACTCGAAGGCCATGCGGGCGTCAGCCGTAAACTCCGTTGCTCCTAAAAAAACACGGTGACGGATTGCTGCACAGGTAATTTGCCACGACGATCAACATTCTCACTGATTTTAAATATCTAGACTTCAGGACTGGACACACGCTTCTAAAGCGACGACACGCTGACGCCAGACTTGAAGGACGCTGATAGTATCCGTAAGCCCTTACTATCCTCTTAGACTTTGCCAACTACAGTGTGCTAACAAAGTGATTTCGCATAAATGGGAGTCCGTAAGGTGCTCCAGTTACGTGTTGACTGTCCGACAAGTGGTTACTGAACGTAGCTACGATGAGAGGAAAGCCACACGGACGTTGAATTGGCGCCTAGTCATCCGGAAACAGCACAAATTGCTGAAGGACTTGCGTCTAAAGTCCTATCACAGTAACCGTCTGGGAATGTCTACTGTCTAGAAGAGAAATCGGCGCATTTGCATTACAGGCAAACGTTTTCGCGCCAGAAATGGGGACTGCTTTATCCTGATGCTGACTGAGCCTACTTGGCGCTTCATTTCGGGGAGGGGGGGGGGGGGAATTTCTTGCCCCATGAACTCCCCGTCTGGAAGACGTACGACGGGCAGAGAACGGTGCAGTCAGCCTCTAAATTCACTGATATTCCCGGCGGTGACGATCTCAGTGGCTCTTAACGTCCACTCCTAGTTTCGACCCTAGGCGATCAGTTGATGATCACGACACCTTGCTGGCGGCTTGTTCGGTCGGAAAAGAAATATCGTAGTCGCATCTACGCGCGCTTCGAGGGTCCTCACAGCCTTTTTATAACCTCCTCCTCGCTTCGTCTCCAAGCGTATTGTGTCCGGTGGCGTTGGGTCCCTCCTCTCTCGCCACCTTGATGGTTCCGTCTACTTTCAAACCAAGCATTTTATGATCGCATCTGCAGCGCAGTCTCGCCCGGTTTAAGAATTTAACCGTGAGAAGGACCGTTTTGAACCCTTGTATACTCTTGCCTGTGGGACGGTCCTGCTCAACCCGCATAGTTACCTTCTCAGGAGCGACAGCCTTGTTCTCCTTAACTACTAATTGAATTACGTTTATTCTGCCTGTTTCGAAAAAAAAGTTTTTTTTTCACTGTCCACTGACAGTGTCATATCAGGTTGCCCATTTTATAAGCACGAACTGAACACGACCTGCCTCTTCCGCCTGCTTCTTCTAAAATTCACTTGAAAGCTTGTCTTTGCTTACTGTGGCAATACCCGTAAGGGTACCCAATAAAACAGTTTATTTATTTATTGCATATGATGAATTATATAGAGAGCACTCCCGTAAAAGTACTGCTTGACCATTTTGACCGAGCAGAGGTAGACAATATACCGTTAAAATAAATCCACTGATACTATGCCCCGCAGCGATGCTCTTCGCGGTTTTTAAGTCCTCTCCTCATGTCGACTCCAAGCAATCAGCTGATGATCACGATGGGTTCCTCTGTACCACGGCACCCTGCTTGTGGTCTGTTCGGTCAGCAATGAAGTATCATGGTTGCGTCTACTCACGCTTCGATGATCCCCGCGGTCTTTTAATGTCCTGCTGTTCGCTCTGGCTTTACGTGGACCGTGGAAGATCACGCTGGGCTCTTCCTGTCTCACCACCTTGATGCGAATGATCTTATCCTGTTTAGGAATTCTCCCTTGATGAGGAGCCTTTCGAACCTTTATGCATTCCCACCTGCAGGGCAGTCCCGTCCCACACTCCTATTTCCTCTCCCATAAGTCATAGATATTTTGGCAGATTTTGAATAATTCACATTGACCCAACTGTGAAAACCTGGCGCCTCGGTGGGATTCGAACCCACCCAGTAAGCGGAAGGCTTTAGTAGGCCAACGCTCTAACCACCTGAGCTACGAGACGCCGCCGGACAACGTGAGTTTTATCACATTTGGGTCATCTATGAATTACGTGAGCCTGGTAGTCATCTGGTGAATTCTAGGTGAATTACTTAGGAAATCCTGCTTGGGCAGTCAACTTACTGTATTCGATTTGTTGGATTCCAGACGTTGCAGTAGGTTGGGTGGGTAACCTGGCCCAAATGTGATTAAACTCGCGTCGTCCGGCGGGGCCTCGTAGCTCGAGTGGTTAGAGCGTTGGCTGTACTAAAGCCTTCCCCTTACTGCGTGGGTTCGAATCCCACCGAGACACTGAGTTTTCCACAGTTGGGTCAATATGAATCTCCCATAAGTGGCAGTTTTTTTGCCTTAAAACTAACATTCATGTTTTCTGTTTCAGACAATTTTTGAAGTTTTTAATGTTTGACTGCCACTGTACAGGTTTGCTTATTCGTCCCAAGATTCGCTCGTGAATGCCATGGGTGCCAAATATCACAATTTATTTATGTATTATTGTTTTTTTTCCCACCTCCGTCAGAAAGCGGTATCCATAAAGCTCACTCCACAACAGAGAGAACTGCTGAATTCCCCAAGTCTCTGCAGCGCACGTATCGCCCAGGGAGATGCTTCTAGTCACGCGCTATTGCGCGCCTATGCCGTTGGTAGCCAGCTGGCCACTGCTTACACCCTCCGAGACCCCCAACGCCGGCTTCTTGTCAGCACACTGGAGTCACCAAAGTCCAAACTCGAGGGTCTGGCGACGCTGTCTGCCATCTTGACGACTTGGGCGGAGGACGATGAAAGGGTCTTTCAGAGCCACCTGAAGGCAAGTGTCTTTTCTCATCCAGATACGGAATTCCCACCTGTCCCCCGGTCGCCCCCCTCCAACTTCTCATGGGTGTGTATTTCGACGTCGTGGTGACTAGATTATAATTTCAGTTGGGACCAATTTCTGGACTTTGCTATGAAACAGACTTCCTCCTCTATCCCACTAGTGGGTAAACGCGTTGCAGAGTTACAACAGAATCAACGAACACTTTTGCATCTTTGGATTTTGCACGAGCAGGATGCGGCGTTTTACCTTACTAAGCGACTCCCCCTCTGTCGACCTTTATTGATTTCCAATGGGATCGCTGACGCTGATGACAGAAATCCCTTAGTGGCATTTAGCGGCGCGGCAGCTCAACTGTCGCAAACGACGACGTCCATCACGTGACCCACAGAGTAGACGCAGCATCGGTTTTCATGAAGTAGACTTGCGAAGCATCTTGCACACCTATCTTCATTGGTAAGACAGTGTCAGGACGACCGGGTGTGAGCACGAACGCAGCGGCTGAGAGAACTAAGAACAGCCCGTCTACAGTAAGTGGACTAACTCATGAAATCTCAACAGGAGTTCCGACATGCGTTTCCGTTTAGAAAAGATTAATTACTTAGGGTTGTAAAACCAGTCATCCTGCAGCATACTTCTATAATAATTCAATTACCACAGGATGCCGGCTTTCGAATGAACTTCCTTCCAACTGCATCCAAAAACCGTACTCCGTAAATAGTGACTACTTAGTTGGCATGCATTTTTGTCATGGATTTTCGATGCTCTTAAAGATCCCATTATATTTCATGAAAAGCATGCATAAAAATATTATTTAGTTCATCCAGTCGAAAATTACGTCTTTTTTCAATTTTACACTCAGAGGAAGGGTATAATTTGGTTTTATCAAACTTTTCTAATTCCCGAATAATTTCGAACCCGACCTGCCGTTACACTTGCATTTAGGGTCCCCAAACTACCAGCCGTATATTTTCCTCGTACGGAAAAACATACATTTCTTCATGGTATTTAGGGGAGACTATATGGGGGTTATAAAATTAAGCAGTTGCTTTGAGCCACATTGTTAAATTTACAAGCCACATTGGTAAGTGCAGAGATATGACGTCTTATGAAGGGCCATTTCATGGTATTAAAAAATCTCACAATTAGAAACTTTTATAAAACCTAATTATAGCCTTCCTTCGAGTATAAAATTGAAAGAAGACGCAATTTTCTACTGAATGAGCTAAAGAATGAATATTTTTATGCATGTTTTCTAGGAAATATAATTGAATCTTTAAGGGCATCGAAATTCAATGAAAAATGCATGCTACTGTAGCGGTCATTTTTTACAGGGTATAGTTTTTGGATGCAGTCGGAAAGAAGTTTGTTCGGAAGCCGGCGTCCTGGGGTAACTGACTTATTATATAATTATGCTGCATGACCGTACTTAATTAATCTTTTCGAATCGAAAACGCATTCCGGAATTTCTGTTGAAATTTCATGAGTAAGCCCACTTGCTGTAGACGGGCTGTTCTTATTTCTATCAGCCGCGGCGTTCGTGTTCACACCCGGTCGTCCTGACATCGTCTTACCAATGAAGACATGTGTGCAAGAGAAGAGTGCGCTAGATGCTGTGCAAGTCTGTACGTGTGCCACACACGACCTGGCTGCTGCAGCATGTGCCAGGCTACAATAGGGACGGCTAGGGTCCAAGTAGGCTGAGGAGGACCGATTTATCCCGTCCGTTGACAGCCCTTCAACCCACGAACCTTAGCGCGTCAGATTTATTCATCTGAGGAATGGCCGGATTTACCATGAGGGCAGATTCCCCAACGTCGGTCTCGATCCTCTCCTCCCCCGCCTCGTGCACCAGTCGACTGCCCGACCCTGTTAACCAACTGTTTATGGGGTTGGCCGCAGCGGCTGACGTAGCGTGGGGGCCTACGCCTGAACGTACCACACGCCCATGTATGACGGTAGTAATGGGCTTGTGCGAACTCAGCACTGCCAGGTTAACGCGCACCGTGAGGTATTCTGACCCTTCATTCGGTCCGGCGCATCTGTGGCGCAGTCTTTTACGGGAACCATGCTCAGCCTACTCATACACTGGAATACTCCGTGCTCATTGAAACCTCTTTCCAGCATGAACGCATACTCATGCGGATCCACCGCACCACGACTAAAAAGCCCCCTCCAAGAGTCTGCTGCCCTTGGCTGGCGGGATATGTCTCCATCTGTCAGGTGTCGTTCTGCCTGATAACAGCCATGTAGAAAGTCTGCGTAGACGTTTAAGATACGACCCACCAAAGAATCGCCAATTCACCAGTACTCGAAGCTTAAATTACCCACCATTAGATGGAACTTCCACGCCGGAAATCACAATTTGGATGAGTTGAGTTTAACTGTGGACTAATAATATCAAGCGGTTGAACTCGAACTTAGAGAAGCTGACACGCAGATGAAAAAGAAGACTCGCAAAACCTGGAAAGAGGCCTTTTTGCTGACTTCGCCTGTTGTTGTAGACGCGCCGGGTAGGCCGTGGCTCCGCTGACAAACTGTCTTTCCAGGGTCCCTGATGTCCCGGTCAACAAGTCTTAGCATTGGTTCGGTGTCCCCGTTAGCCCGTACAACGGATCACTCAAGAGATGCGCTTGACCAAAACGGGAGCAAGATTAAGGCATGCCAAGGAGTGTAATTGCACGCCTATGCGCCGACTCGCGCCGCGCCGCTATCATGATACCATAAAAGTCGTCGCTTGGAAGTCTGCCAACCGACGTGACTATTCGGTCCTCCTCTTAGGACGGAGTGTAAGGCTGTAATGACACCTTTCTAATGTGGTCTCCATAGCGTTGCCGCTTTGGGGGGAGGTCCGAGCCGCGCCCTTGCCTCCGTGAGGAGCCTGGTACATTGTGCGCGGACCAGATCGTGTTTGGCACGCACAGACGGACCGTTCACCTTTGCCAGTCACTTCGCCCGAGTCTGCCTCCGATCATGCCGACTCTGTCCTGGCATCCAGCCCAGGAGAGTTGGGGAGGAGAGAGTGCGACGCACGCTGCGCAAGCCTGCTGTCACTATAAACTAATCCACGTGCAGGTCACCGTTCTGCGCCAACGGTGCTGTGTTTCACGCGCTGGCCATGACGGTCGAGCTTACAGTTATCGTCGTGTTTTGCAGCTGGTCACGAAGGTCTGGGCATCATGTGGTTTTGTAAGTGACCGGTACCGTAGGAAGTCTGTGTGATGGAGAGAATGAACTGACTCCTGTCTGACACGATCTTTCCCCTTCCCCGCTCCATTCTTCTAGAAACTGCAGATGCTCCAGGAGGGCGAGGAGCCACTTCACAGAAAGAAAACAGCCAGTCGAGGCTTCTCAGCGCCCTTCTCCTGGTTGAAACCCATTTCTGATCCCCGATTTTGTGTGTGAGTTTACTTCCCCCTCCCTTTCTGTCACGCTTTCGTTGGACCGCCAATGTGTATCCTCCCTACCTATGTACTGGGGGTCGCATCCATGCACTACTTTTCGCGAATAGAAGTGAACGGAGTAGACTGCACACATTCCTACAATACAGACCTCCCAACTGCTGTGAAAATAGGTTAAACGTATTCTGAGGACTGCAATATTCACGCTTAAAATTTGTCCATATCATCGATTTTGTCTTTCAAGTCTATATAGGTATTATCTATCATGAGTAGAAAGTGAGTGCTCGATTAGCAGATATTTCATTAGGTGAAAAAGACTGCTCGAATGCCGGGAGCAGGTGTTCGTTCTTCTGAACCTTCGGGCCAGTCCAGGCACCCATAACCAAAAATAAAAAAATACCAACAAGAGCCGTGTCATTTGCTGGGGGCCATCGTCCACCACAAACCCCTGTTTCAGACCGAAGGTGGTTGCACAAAGCGGTCTGTCCGGGCGGCTCTAGTCTACTTGTCACTTTTCCGCCCGCTTACACGACTCTGCGCAATTACCTCCCTTTCTGTCTATCATTTACTCCTCATCCGTCGTCCCGATGATTTGTCCACCAAGTTTCTCGCACAAGAAAGCCAGACCACACCTGTAGACACGGTTCCTCGCAGCTCCTTTTAGACTCGGGAATATAGACCCACCCGTATTTTGTTTGGCGTTGGGTTGGGGTTAGTATCAGGAGAGTTAAGATGGGGGTCATCCATGGTACGGGGATCCATATTCCCATGTCCGACTGAAGTCCCTTTTAGTTTATCAAGAAAGCCGATTGAAACCTAGTCGAGACAAAAAAGATGTTTTAGCGACAATAACGACTGTGACTGATACGGGATGCCTCACCTATGTCTTGAACCAGTACGCTAATCTCTCCCTAGTCTGCAACCTAACGAGAGGGTTTCGCTCAAATCTCTGGAGTGCTTGCATCCATAGCCGTTGTTCGTATGTTCGAAGGATTTAACCATTTTGCCATTGATATGAATTTAAAACGATGGTAGAAGGGCGTTCACCGATCGTGTTACGGAACCCACTTGAGCCGTCTCTCAAGCCCAGCCGGTAGCCGCACAACGCACGTACTATAGGCAGAATGACATTTCCGACAAAGACAAGGAAGACTGGAGTGGCAATTTCTGACTTATTAGCTGTCGTCAGTCAGTCATACTCAACCCCGAAGTGTGGAACACCTGGGGCTTGATCCCTTGACCTGCTGGTTAGAAGCCCAACGCCCCTACCCACTGAGCCATGGGCTCGTTGTCCTGTCTAATTTCCGCCTAATGGAGTAGAAACAGGCAGTCCATTCGGTCTAATCTTTGACCGCATTTTTATGTCTCAAATAGAGAAAGTGTCACCATAATTGGCTACCAAACCACCATACAGAAGATACGACGACTATACAATCATGATAGCGACGAAGAGAGTGAGAACCTACCAATGAACATGAATAGCCTGCATTCCCCCTGAATGGGACAAAACAGTGAGCCATCTTCCCTAGACAGGAGGACAGACGCCAGCTTTCCACAAGGATACACGAAATGGTCATTATCTGCATTTCATGAATTTCGTGCTGGTACAACGCAAACAAAACCTTAACTACGCTGGGAAAGCTTTTCTCAAGATTCAGAATTAACCTGTCTCAGAGCAACCCGGGGCTAAAGGTGCTTATTCATCCTGTTTCATTCAGAAGTATAGTCGTTCTCAGCGACAAACATTGATGAAACAGTCAGTTCTGAAATGCCTCGTTATAGTATTTTTACCCCTTAAAAGCATCAATATTTCTCACCTGATTCGGGGATGGTTGCTTTGCACCAATGAGGGGACGAGTGAGGCCAAGAGACGAAGAATGCGCTGTCAACGCGCGTCACCCCAAATTATGCGCATGAGTTCACGTGCACTTGTGGCCACAAGTACATCGGGCGAATGCAAGGGCGACCAGCTGCCAAATCACATGCCTAAATGCCGATTAAAGTCAGAAAATAAAGCCCGCACTCCTCTTTCGCCGAACTTCTCCCAGCCAGCGGCAATGTTTCAGCTGCTGCTGCTGCTGGCTACTCGGCGCATCCACAGGTGACGCGGATAGTGGAACGCAGTCGTCAGTGAAGGTTAGCTGTGAAATAAACAGACCCAGGTCTGACGAATAAGCAGTTGTGGACCAGCAGCGACAGTGCTACCAGGGTGCGGAGGGCTGAGGTCTGGCACGCTGAAGGCTGCAAAACCCGATGACGGCACTGTGACATGGCGACCGTGAAGCGCCATTAAATAAGTTTTCTTGCCACCACTGCCTTGTGGTTAGGCTTTTAAGCCAAAGCGCTAGAGGAGATAACCTCGAACAAACAATCCGAGCGGCTGTTGGGGACCCGTCTGAACTCAGAATTCCCGAGAAACATCATGAAAAACGTGTCCGACTACAGTAATACGATTCATGCGATCCGCGGGAACCGACGCGCTCCGCAACCTTGGTGTAGTGGTGCGGGTGAATAGCATGCGAGCTGGACTACTCAATCGGGGACGGACTCTCGGTATTGGATGCTGGAATGTACGAACGTTCCTGAACCCTGGTACCCAAGGTATGACCGCTGGCAGCCTTAATCAATACCACTTGGATGTCTCCTGTCTGTCTGAAGTTCGATTTCCTAACTCAGGCTCTCGAGAAATAAAGATCCCTGGAGTCGGATCACACCTCACTCTGTACCAAAGTGGCCCACGTGACTCTTCTGGTAGACACGGTGTGGGGATCGCCCTCTCGCACTAAACAGACCTCGCTCTACTTGCTTTTGAAGCAGTCAATGACCGGATGGTCTACGTGCGACTGAAGGGTCGCTTCATGAAAATCTCTATCGCCTCTGCGTACGAACCAACTTCAGCTGCCGAACAGCGCAAGAAAGAGGCCTTTTGCCCGCAGCTGTACGCTTTAGTCGAAAGACTCAATCGCCGCGATTTTCCTATTGTTGCCGGGGATTGAAATGGTCGGACTGGACCTGGCGACCTTAAAAACAGCCTTTGGTTTGGTTCTGGATGTGAAAATGGCGAAAGATTGCCGAAGTTTGCTGATCAGAACCGACTACTTGTTACCAACATTTGCTGACAGCATCGGAACTAACATCTCCTGAGCTGCTATTCAAACGACGGTCATACAACCAGTCAGATTGACAACATTCTAATCAGCTTAAGGTTCCGCAGCTGGGTTCACGATAGCAGATCAATGCGTGGTGCCGAGACTGGTAACGCGAATGGGTCGAACCATGTCGTTCGTACACATTCGCTACGTCCTAGAAGCCTCGGTGTCGCAAAATTCCGGCAAATCAGCACTGCCGAGGCTCTGTGCAGAGAAATGCGGTCCTGCTTTACGACCCGAGCCGACAGAGAAGTCAGTAACCAGTGGTCTTCATTGAAGACTTCAGTCTATGGGGCAGCTGAGAAAATCCTTGGATACACCCAGCGACGCCGCAGTGACTGGATCGGCGGAAGAACCCTGCAGTTGTCTGCTCAGACGGCACGAACCAGGTCCCGTAACGATGACTGCTTCCACCAACTTCGAAAGATGACGGCAAAATCGGCCAGGGATGACCGAGAGCAATATTGGGCCGAAATAGCCACCTCCATGGAACCGTCCTCAAACCTTGGTGACTCTCAAAAGCTCTACCAACTTACCTGTCAAGTTAATGTTAAGCCCTCTGCACTGTGTGTTTCTGCTCGGGACTTGAATGGTGGCTTTATTGTTGACAACTCGGCCAAAGTCGAGCGCTGACACGAGGACTTTGGAAACCATCTCAACTTCGATACCCAACCCATTCCGCCCTTGCTCTCCTCTGCAGCGAAGTGTCTTCCCTCTCCAACCTATGGAGTGTCATGCGACCCCCCTTCTGAGGGAGAAGTCGCCGATGCCATCAGAAAGCCACGCAACAAAAAGACACCCGGAGAGGACGGTATGCCTGCTGAAATCTACAAATCTTGTGTCTAGCGCCCTAGCTCCATGAGGTGATTGAACGAGCGTGGATAGATGAGGTTGCTCTTTATAACTGTGTGCTTGTCCTTAAGAGTAGAGATAAGACAAGATATGAGAACTACAGCGGCATAAGCCGCATCGACGTTGCTGCGAAGATCTTCGCTATTGTCTTTCTCAGGCGATTCCGGACTGTGTGACTGTTGGACGAGGACAAACTAAGCCGGGTTTCGTGCTGGACGTGGATGTGCGAACCAAGTATTCACGTTGAGGTGCATTCTAAAATTCCGCCATAGCTACCAGCAACCAACGGCCGTTTGTTTTGTTGACTTTCTCGCCACGTTTGATTCTGTCCATCGTGAGTCCCTCTGGCGGACAATGGCACTAGATGACGTACCGCCAATAATCATCGTCATGATCAAGGCCTACTATCGTTCCACTACTGCGAGAGTCCTGGTCCGTAACAATCTTTCCCAACCGTTCGGTATTCGGTCTGGCGTCCGACAGGGTTGTATCCTGTCACCCATACTGTTCAACTACGCTATTGACTGGATCCTCGGGAGGGCCCTACGCGAGAGTGACGATGTTGAATTTGCACCCGGACATCGACTGACTGATCTCGACTATGCCGATGATATCGCCTTACTTGCTTCAAGTTTTGGTGATCTGCAGTCTATGGTGTCACGGGTGAACGAGGTCGCTAAATCAGTCGGTTTGTCCATAAACTCTGGGAAGACCAAAGTATTCTCAAGCTGCATCCCTGACCAGGAGAAGGCACTCCTGGGGATTGATGGCTGTCAACTTGAAGAAGTATACAGTTTTAAATACCTCAGGGCGCGGCTGCTGCCTAATGGACAGAGTAAGGATGACATTGTCTGCCGAATCGATGCTGCCCGCTGGTTTTTTTCAAGCCTTAAAAATGCCTGTGGAACCGACGAGACCTCTCCATTGCCACAAAGATTCGCGTGTACCGTTCATCTGTCCGGTCTGTCCTTCTCTACGGTTGTGAATGCTGGGCTTTGCGCATGGAGGACGAGCGAAAAATGGAGGTATTTGACCACCAATGCTTGAGGACCATCCCTCGAGTGAAGTTAATCGACTTCGTCTCAAATGAGACAGTCCGCGCTCGCTGCGACAACATCTCAAGGATAACTTAGGCCATCCAAGAAAGACGACTGAGGTGGTTCGGGCATGTTCTTCGTCGTTCACCTCAGGAGCTCAGTGTTACTGGCCTCGATCCGGCACCGTTGCCCCATTGGAGGCGTCGAAGAGGGGGTCAGTCCAAAACCTGGCTCGACACTGTCCGTCAAGACATGGAGGTGGTTCTTGGACCTTCGGTATTCGGTCTCCGTCGTTGGCGAAGGGAATGGGTTGAGCTGTCTAGATCTGCTGCCGCGGATCGTCACGCGTGGAGAGGTACAATTCGGGACATCATCGAGGCCGGCTAGATCAGGCCCATCATCGCTCCACCACTGGGCGAGCTCAGATCCCCAGCAATCTTTCTCAACCTTCCGCTATTCGGTCTGGCGTTCGACAGAGTTGTATCTCGTCACCCATTCTCTTCAAATACGCTATTGGCTGGATTCTCTGGAGGGCCCTGCAGGAGGGTGACGGTGCTGAGTTTGCACCTGGACACCGGCTGACTATGCCAATGATATCGCCCTACCAACTTCAAGTTTTGGTGATCCGCAGTCTATGGTGTCACGGGTGAACGAGGTCCCTAAATCGGTCGGTTTAGCCAAAACGCTGGGAAGACTAAAGTGTTTTCAAGCCACATCCCTGACCAGGATAAGGCACCTCTCGGGACTGATGGCTGTCAACGTGAAGAAGTAGACAGTTAGATACCTCAGTCGAGGCCGATACCGAATGGACTGAGTAAAGGCGACATTGTCTCTTGAGTCGGTGCTGACCGCTGGGTTTTCTCATGCCCAACGCGACATCTCCATCGTCACTAGGATTCGCGTATACCGTGCATCTGTCCGGTCTGTCCTCAATGGCTGTGAGTTCTGGGCTGTGAGCGTAGAGGACGAACGAAAACTGGAAGTATTTGACCACCACTGATTGAGGGCCATCCTTCGAGGGAAGTGTACCGACTTCGTTTCAAACGAGACAGTCCGCGCTCGCTGCGACAACATCGCAAGGATAACGCAGGCAATTCAAGAAAGGCGACTGAGATGGTTCGGGCATGTCCTTCGTCGTCCACCTCAGGAACTCAGTGTTACTGCCCTCGATCCGGCACCGTTTCCTCACTGGAGGCGTCGAAGTGGAAGTCAACTCTAAGCCTGGCTCGACACTGTTCGTCCAGACATGGAGATGGTTCCTAGACCTTCGGTATTCGATTTCCGTCGTTGGCGAGGAGACTGGCTTAAACTGACCAGATCTGCTACTGCGGATCGTCGCGCGTGGGGAGGTACAGTCCATGGCATCATCGAGGCCGGCTAGATCAGGCATTATCGCAGCCGTACCAAGTTCTGATACCAATAAATCTCTCTGCCTCTCGCTCCCTCTCCCCACTTCTCTCTCTATCCTCTCTTCATGAGCATCAGGTGTCCCCATCATGCTATATTTTACCCTTTTTTCGGATCTGCAGACCAAGCGATTTGTTGCCATCGTGCACCTGCCCTCGCGCCTTCCTGACCTACGCGGTAGCCCAGCGTTATCGCTCCTACCTGATGGCCTCCCTGCGTGACGAGGTCACCCGGATGCACTCTCAGCTGCACCACAACAGCACTCAGCTGCTGCTGTTGCTGCGCGGCCTAAACAACGCCACGCACCCTGATTGGCCACACGAGGCGCTGGCCCTATTCACCGCCAGTCTTTGTAATCACTCCTTCCCTGTGCCTGTGATGGCCGCCGCCGCCGCCGTCGGCGGTGTCCCCCCAATCTGCGAGACTGCGGACCCGGTGCAGGGACGCGTCTGCGTTCCACAGGACGTGGTCTATCGCCTCTGGCACACTGTCGACCACGTGGATGAACAGCTACGAGTCTCGCAGTGAGTACTGTATGTCTAAGTCGCATCCCCGTGTCCAACATGGTGTTTTCCAACGCATTGCCAGAGGGGGAGGGGGGAGGGAGCATGTCGCCCCCCCCCGTTGGTGTCTCAAATTACAACCACATGGCGGTAATCATTCGGTGGAGGAAAGATGGTGGTGATCTGGGAACCACAGAGTAACCTGAATCTCCTACTTCTGGTTTTTTATGTCGTCGCCGCCCCAGTCCCACTCTGCAGCAGGTTCGTTTCAGATTGCGGTTCATACGCTGGTGCAACCGCATTTACTATTAGGGTATTTGACTTGATAGCTGACAAGGTTAGGCATCCGGTCTGCGCGTGCCACGCACACGACCGGGTCCATGGTGCGGGTGTACCAGGCTGCTGTGAGGATAGCTCGGACCTCGCCCCAGCGAGAGAGCCATAGAGGACGCATTGCGTAACAATGGCCGGCATTGTATCCCAGTCAGCGTTAAGTCGTTCAACGTCCATTCAACCGCATAGATTGACCAGTAATAGTTGTACAGCTGCCGCTTGGGTCTTTGCCTGTGACACCCCATTGTCCGAAATACGGATTAAGAGACTTACCCCGTGACATCCGACCACTATAGCTGATTGCGGTCTGTGCAGCATCAAGGTCTCGCCAACAGTTGATGTAGTGTTACTATCGCACCAGACGTTGGCATACTTTTGAAGTTGATCGCCTATTTTGTTTTCGCTGATGGGCCCTAGTTAAACTCCGATTCGGCCAGACGCGTCATTAAGTCTGACAACTGAGTCACGGGCTTTTGTCTCCGATGATGAGTTCCATCAGGAATCCGAAACGTCAGGCTAATAAAGCTCTTGTACCATCGATCGTGTCTCCCTATTCAAGACTACTTCCTGGGACTCGTCTCTTCGCTTCTATTGGTTTGTTGTCCTGTCGGTAATTCCATTCTGCCTATATCATGCGCCGCTGTGCGGCTGCTGGTTGGGCTCGAGAGAGAGCCGGTAAGGCATAACGGAACGAGTGAGTTCCGTAAGAACGATCAGTGAGCGCCCTCTACCATTATATATATGTATATCGCGTTCATAATCCCCCGAAGAAGACGAAGAAGAAGATAGGGCGGATTCATGAACCGAGTTATATTTGTACTCACGTTTCGGAAACCCTCCCGTTTCCATCATCAGAGTAATGTGTTGATTGTTCCTGCTGGTCTTGATTGCTTCAGCCTTGATACCTGCCTGGTATTATATCCGTGCCCGAGGCACGAACTATGACCTGCCCGTTCGCCGCCGATTAGCGTTGGCCTCTCCACGATTGACCGCCGGTGGGCTCCTGCCACTAATGACCTCTTTGCGGCCGTCGTAATTGTTGGCGAGCCAGCATGTTTGTCGGCCTCCCCCTCGTCACTCCACGGACTGATCAGTTGTTGGGGCTCATGTGAGTTGATCTCAGCCTCGTAGGCGTCGCGGTGAGGTGGCATCCCGGCCGTCTTCTCTCCTAATTTCTGCTGACATCGGCTGTCGGCCACGCGTCACTTTGCTCCACTGTCCTGATGGCCTTGTCCGCACTGACTCGAGCCTTGTGCGTAGCGCCTGATATGCGGGACGCAGATCTATGGCTCTGTTGAGTGTGCTAGTCGAGGACCAACGTTCGAGCATCAGTCTGACCATCTTATCATTGGCTCGGCCGATTACCCTTGCCTTTTCAAAGACGAAATTGTGGTTCTGCTGTTTGACGTGGCCATAGACCATAGGCAGCTTGTTCTTGTGGTTGATTGCAAGCTGGTGCTCACGCAATCTTGTGCCAAGACGTTTGCCCGTTTCACCAAAATACCTTGCATCACAGTTTTGACATGGTATGCTGTAGACCACCACTGATTGTTCTGTCACCGTTAGCGGATCTTTGGGCCTCATTATTTGCTGTCTGATTGTTGACTCTGGCTTATGAGCCACTCCGATCCCGAAAGGCTTCAGGATTCTTGCCGTCGCCTCCGACACCTTTTCTACATAAGGGTTTGCGAGCCGAAATTTCGGGTTTTCTTCGTCCGATCGCTCAGGATGGGGCTTGGATAACCGTTGGCTTTAAATAGGGCATGCAAATACTTCGTCTTCTCCTTCCTCCCATTGTCGTCGCCGCAGTGTGTTTGAACGCGTTGGAAGGGGGTCCTGACACAACTGCGTTTGTGACCAACGGAGTGGTTGCTCTTGAAGTGGAGGATTCGCCTGGTGTTAGTTGCCTTGCGGCAGACCGTTGTCCTTATCTTCCCGTCCTCCAGCTTTGTCACTTGCACGTCAAGGAAGGCCAGCTGATTGTTGAGCTCTTCTTCCATAGTAAACTGGATGTCGGGAAAGATGGAATTCAACAGTGCCTTGAAAGTCTTCACATCACACCTTTTGATATATTTACTGACTTCATTCATTCGCGACACCAGGCTGTAGGGGCTGGCGGCTTGGGGCTAGCGGATCGATATCATCAGCGTAGTCGACGTCAGCCAGCCGACGTCCGGGTGCAAACCCAACAGCATCTATTCTGTGTAGGGTCCTCCTGTGAGTCCAGTCAGTGACGTAGTTGAGCAGAATGAACACCGAGAGGCATAGCCGTCGTATACCAACCAGCACTTGAAGCATGGTTTTCAGGCAGTGGCTGTCAAACCTTCCATTTTTCCGTTCATCTGTCAGCCCAGAAGACGGATGCCCGGTACTTGCAGATCGTTGTCCGCAGGCTTTTTCGAAATACGTCGTTGGTTGTCTTTGTCTCTTGATGTCTAAGTGCCAGGTGGTCCCCAACAGGAACTGTCAAGCACTTCTTCCAACCTACAAGCATCGACTGTCCACTCTTCGCCGTCTTCCTGTTTTGTTTTTTTTCGGCTACTTTGGACCTACAACCGGAGATACAGCATACGTAGGGTGCATTGCGACTGATTTGCCGAGATTTATGCAATCGACTTTTTCAACAGGGCCTCTGCTTCCTCGAAAGTAGCCCAGTCACCGCCTCTTTTACGGGTGCTGAGAAGCTGAAGTTCAAATTCGTGAGGGCTGTTTTCGTAAACATTTCCGATTCACGCGTATGCCCTCTCACAGAGGGACGCACTTATGGGTGTGGGCGTTGTTTACGTTAACTACTGGATATATATAAATGTCGATTTTAATCCTAGTAGGTAAAATAAACAACCTCTGACACGTCCACACTCTCCAATCATCTAGATTTGGTCGTCATGTCCTGTCATTTTCACCTGCAACATTACGAATACCAGATAACCTGGGCAGTTTATCTTGGCCACGTAATTGCAACAAGAGGCCGACTGCGCCTTCGTGGCATTTACCGGTCATAAGCTGGTCGCAAGCCTTTTCTGGTGATTGTCCCCGTGTAAGTGGCGGTTGCGGTGGCCGTAGACTGAATAATTCACCAAGCCACTTTAACTCAGAAGAGTTCTGTTTGTTTTTAAATTCCACATCCTCGTGCCTTTACTGTTTTTGAACGTCCCAGCCTAACGGCTTCTCTTCCGCTCACCTCTAGGGCACAAGTTCAGTATGCGAAGCTCGCCTCCTACCCATTCCTGATGTCCCTTTCAAAGATTGTCACAAGCATTTCCTCCGAGTCTGAAGTGTAAGTTGAAATTGCGCCTTTTTCAAGCTACCTTGTGATGACTCCCCACTTCTGACCTTGAGCATGCACACGAAGCGACTCTCCGCCACTGGCCTACGTAGCCTGGTACCACGTGATCAAAACGAAACCAGATGCCGGCACCTGTTTCTGAGCGCCTAGCGGCTTACTCTGATCCGACATCACCGTGCCCGAAGTTTATCGTTTTGCAATGAAATACTAGTCCGCCCCTGCCCCCCCCCTCAGCCCCAAAGAGAGCATTTCTTTCTCACAGTGAGTGGCTGATCTCATGAAATGTTAGCCGAAATTCTGACATGCGTTTTCGAATAGGAAGGATTACTTAGGCGCGGTTGTAGTATTGACTGTCATGTAGCATCATCCTACAGTATTTCGTACTCACTATGATGTTGACTTCTAAGTGCACTTCTTTGGGGCCACTCGTAAAAAATGATTACTTAAGTAGTGTGCATTTTCACATTGATTTGCAATGGGCTTAAAAATTCAAATATCCTCCATAGAAAACACGTACAAAAATACGCTGTCCTTCACTCGTTTGGTGGAAAATCATGTCGTCTTCACATTTTATATTCTAAGAAGAAGTGCAACTAGGTTCTGAATAAGTTTTACAATTCCAGAATGATTTGGAACCAGGTCAGCCGTTGCGTCAGCGTTTGGCGATTTAAGTCCGCAAGGTGTATACCTTCCACGTAAGTATAATAATATATTCCTTCATGCTTTTAAGAAGGTGCCGTGTACAGCCAATAAAATTCTGCCTGAATGCGGACTAGGCTTCATACTTCATGAGAAGCATTAATACACGCCAGGTGCGGTCTTAAAAAATCGCATAATTAGACACTTTAAAACCGAGCATAAAATGCGAAGTCCGCATGATTTGGTGCCAAACTAGTAAATGAAAGCCTATTTTGTGCACATGTTCTGTAAAATATATTTGAATTTATAAGACCGTCGACAATCAATGTGAAAAATGCATACTATTTAGCAGTCATTTTTTGCCGCGCGTGGCTTTAGCATGTGGTTGCCCAGAAGTGTGTTTAAAAGCCAACATGATGATTCCTGTA
The DNA here is from genome assembly GCA_902702965.1 of Spirometra erinaceieuropaei. Taxonomy (NCBI): domain Eukaryota; kingdom Metazoa; phylum Platyhelminthes; class Cestoda; order Diphyllobothriidea; family Diphyllobothriidae; genus Spirometra; species Spirometra erinaceieuropaei. The sequence continues at coordinate 163,040 of CACRXP010000108.1, read as the reverse complement.
GGTAATGCTGTTCTGCTATTCCCGATCAAAACCGACAGGGCAACGGGCTCGTGGCCCAGTGAGTAGAGGCGTGGACTTCTAACTAACAGGTCGCAAGTTCGAGGCTCGGGCGTTCCACTCTTCGGGGTTGGGTACGACTGGCTGACGACGGCTAATAAGCCATAAATGGCCATTCCAGGGCACAAGTTCAGTATGCGAAACTCGCCTCCTACCCCTTCCTGATGTCCCTTTCAAAGATTGTCACAAACATTTCCTCTGAGTCTGAAGGGTAAGTTGAAATTGCGCTTTTTTCGAGCTACCCCATGATGATGACTTCTCACTTCTGACCTTGAGCATGCACACAAAAGGACTTGCCGCTGGCCTACGTAGCCTGGTACCACGTGATCAAAACGAAACCAGATGTCGGCAGATGAGCGCCCAGCGGCTTACTCTGATCCGACGTCATCGTGCCCGAATTTTATCGTTTTTCAATGAAATACTAGTCCGCCCCCCCCCCTCAGCCCCAAAGAGAGCATTTCTTTCTCACAGTGAGTGGCTGATCTCATGAAATGTTGGCTAAAATGCTGAAATGCGTCTCCGATTAGGAAGGACTACTTAGGTGGCGTTGTAATACTGATTACCTTGCAGCATAATCCTGTAATATTTCAGACTCGGCAGGGTGTCGGCATTTGAATGCAGTGCTTTTAAATCTCCCGTATAAACCGTACTCGGTAAGAAATGACTACTTTAGTGGCATGCATTTTTCACACTGATTTTCGGTAGTCTTGTAAATTGAAACATATTTTATTGAAACTACGAACAAAAATATGCTTTCTTTCAGTCGTTCGATAGCAAATCACGTCATCTTTATATTTAATACTTGAAGAATGAGCATATTTAGGTTTTTAAAAAGTTTTCTAATTATGAGATTTTTAAAACCATGTGATGTCTATTCATACAACATCCTACTTGTCGTTTTACCACTGCTCCTCATGAAATATACAGCATAGTCCGCATCCATTGCAAAATTTTGTAGACTCCATATAGTATCGTTTTAAGGGCATAGAAGAATGTGTGAATATCTTTATGCGGAACGCATGCCCCCTGTAGACTGAAATCACTAAGCGCTGGCGCAACGACTGATCAGGCTCCAAATTATTCAGGAATTAGAAAACTTTTTAAAAACCTAATTATACGCCTTCTTCAAGTATAAAATATAAAAAGACGTGATTCTCTATTAGTTGGCTAAACGAAAGCATATTTTTGTCCGTAGTTTCTATAAAACATGTTTGAATTTACAAGACTACCGAAAATCAGTGTGAAAAATGCATGCTACATAAGTAGTCATTTTTTACCGAGTACGGTTTCTACGGGAAATTGAAAAGCAGTGCATTCAAATGCCGACATCCTGCCGAGTCTGAAATATTACAGGATTATGCTGCAAGATAATCAGTATTATAACCGCGCCTAAGTAATCCTTCCTAATCGGAGACGCATTTCAGAATTTCAGCCAACATTTCATGCGATTGGTCACTCACTGTATGTACGAACAGAGACCAAGGAAGGAACCTAATTACGAAAATAAACGGGGTCTGAGATGATTGTGCACGGGGGGGGGGGAGGGAGGCGGCGGGAAGCACAGAGATCTGACGACGACGACGAAGGTCCCTCGTCCGAAGGGCGGCAGCTTGCCACGGGGTCGCCTTTCGGTTATTGAGGCTCTTTTTCTTCCTTACAGGACAGCAAAGCAGTGGGGTCCCTGGCTGTACATCTTCAGTGGACAGTTCGATTCCGTCAGACTGCTTCTGCGTACTCTGAACCTGCCCTCGTCGGAGCCCGCCCTCACGGTGGGTCGTTTCGTCGTGGAGGTGTATTCGAACCGTGCAAAGCAGCCCGCGCCACACACTCACTCCCATCTGGCTCTGCGTTTTCTGGTCGACGGTGAGGACGCTACGGAGTCCCTGCGCTTCTGCCAACCCCTGGTTGACTACGACGGTCGACGCCTCTGTGCCGCAAACAACTTCCTGTCCTTCCTGCAGAGCGAGGGAGAAGCCGGGTTTTGGAACCTAAAACAGCCGAAGGAAGTCGAGCATCGGAAGCCGGAGAATGGTTCCCGCAGTGTTTTTGAGCGTATCTGTCAGAGGACATCTGTAGAGGAATTGTTGCCTCCAGGAATGGTTGTTTGACTTATATAGTCGGGTGTACTTTCAACGCCGTAAACCCACCTCATTGCATAATTTTCTTCCTGTACATAGCTGGTTTTTGTAGTACAATTCACACTTCTGTATGTATATAAATATTCCTTAAATGGCTTTTGCCCTTTGAACGGGGTGGGCCTTTGTTTTTGCCTACCTGCACTGATTTTCTGATCTCGAAAAGCGAGCCAGTTTGTGAGGCAGCCTTCCTGGTCACCTAAGATTTTATAGGCGCTCACTGCAGGCCATACAGGCGTGCCATTTGCAATCTGGAGTTCATCTGTCCCCTGAAATTCCTGATAAAGACAGCGGCCCACAGTAACTTAGGCCAGTATCTATGAAACGCTTTGGGCTGTTGGTATTCAGTGGGAGAAGTCTCTATCGCGGCGCACTAACCATAACTTAAAAAAACAGCAGGGAAGTGTTTACTTGGCAGTGTTCTTTTCTCGAAGGGATTGTTAACAAGGCGAAGGTTGTGGTTCAAGTTAACTATAAGAATTCGACTGTCGGTTTCAACGATGTCCACTGTGCGGCCCACAGCAAAGTGGACTCAAGTACGCCGAGTTGCATGTGAGTTAGTTGCGGCAGTGGTGGGACCACAACGAACTGCCGGAAGACTGTGGCTCGTGCTATATGGGGTTTTACCTTGGCATCCATTTCCAGGCCGTTGCAGACATTACACGGCCAGAAACGATTTCCTCCCATGGCCTCAAGCTATTACTCAAACTCCGTTATTTTTTGAAGTTTGCTTTTTATATTTTAATTAACGCGCACATTGCCGTTGACGTACGAAAGCGCACTATAAGACTTCCAACAGAAGTCTAAATAGTTTCCGTGTTTTTTGCATTCCTCCAGCTTACTGTCTGGCGTGCTGCCACACCCGTAAAACCCCATCACCTTCATGTGACACAATCCACAGACCTCCGACAGTTAAGTAGGGTGCTTCACTCTGCCGTTGCCTTAGTTTCCAGTGGCGGTAGGCTTGCGCAGCATCCACCGCACTCTCCCCACTCAGCCACCTAGACCTGGTGTCACGAAAACCGGAGACGGGATTGGGCGCAGTAGATGACAGGGCCAAGCACCCCGGCTACGTGAGCCACACGCATCATTTGTACTTGGTACGGCTGCGATCACGCCTGATCTAGCCGGCCTCGATGATGTCACGGACTGTACCTCTCCACGCCTGACGATCCGCGGCAGCAGATCTGGACAATTTAACCTATCCTCTTCGTCAACCAAGGGGACCGAATACCGAAGGTCCAGGAACCGCCTCCATGTCTTGACGAACTCTGTCAAGTCAGGTTTTGAGCTGACCCCCTCTTCGACGCCTCCAATTGGGTAACGATGCCGGATTGAGGGCAGTAATACTTAACTCCCGAGGTAAACTACAAAGAACATGCCTAAACCACCTCAGTCGTCTTTCTTGGATGGCCTGCGATACCCTTGCGATGTTGTCGCAGTGAGCGCGGACTGTCTCGTTTGAGACGAAGTCGGTGAACTTCACTCGAAGGATGGTCCTCAGGCAGTGGTGGTCAAATACCTCTAGTTTTCGCTCCTCCTCCACGTGCAAAGCCCAGCATTCACAACCGTAGTGGAGGACGGATGCACGGTACACGCGAATCTTAGTGGCGATGGAGAGGTCGCGTCGGACCCATAGACATTTTTGAAGGCTTGAGAAAACCCGTCGGACAGCATCACTTTGGGAGTCCTTTTTAATTAATTAATAAATCAATCAATTAAGTGGGGTCCTTCCCCCTACCGTTGCCTCATGCTTACATGGTTTCTACTGACTTTCCATGGGTAGACATCTGCATTTGCTTATCGACCTGGCGAGCGATACTTTCGACAGTAAGTTCGCCCTATTTAATTAACTGGACTACAGAGGTTCAGCCGACGACTATCTGCCTCAGAAACCAATAATTTAAATTTATGCTAACCTCACTTATCTGTTCAGTGGCGGCGTATGTGATAAGTCGCAGAAAATGAATCGTGATTTTCTAGCGCAACAGGATAGAAACTTACCTACTACTAGCGGAATGACATTACTGGCGGTTGGGTTTCACTGCTATCGTTCTGGTGGCAGGCATTGTGAACAGCATTCGCCAGACGTTGCGGTGGCAGACAGGTTAGCATGGATGGCGAATCCGGGTTTTTGATTGTCAGTTCTTCTATCCGCGTCGGCAGATCCGACCGGCGTGTCCGATGATGTCCACCGTGTGCTCCACAGTGAGGTAAAATCAGGCACGGTGATTTGGCGCGTTGATTAGTTTTTTTGTAAGAGTAGGCCTGTGCGACATCTACCGCACTCTCATCTTCCTCCCCACCTGGGATCGGCAACGAGGCGTAATCCAGAAGACCGGAGGTGGGAGAGCGTGATACGGCTGAGCCCGCACTTACGCGTACCATCATACCGCCTGATCCACAATAAGTACTTGCGCACGATTTTAATCGACAACGAAATAAACCAGTGGGAGAGGGAGAAGGATGGCTGGGCAGCCATGCACACGGCCTGTATACCCAACGGGAGCGCAAGCGCATCTACCAGGGAACTGCCAGCGCACACCACACTGCGATGGCCATGGTTTTGCCGACTCATGGCATGTGTGTTTTTTGCATTTCTCCAGCTTACTGTCTGGCGTGCTGCCACACCCGTAAAACCCCATCACCATCATTCCCATGTGACACAATCCACAGACCTCCGACAGTTAAGTAGGGTCCTTCACTCTACCGTTGCCTTAGTTTCCAGTGGCGGTAGACTTGCGCAGCATCCACCGCACTCTCCCCTCTCAGCCACCTAGACCCGGTGTCACGAAAACCGGAGACGGGATTGGGCGCGGTGGATGACAGGGTCAAGCACCCCGGCTACGCGTGCCACACATCTTATTTGTACTTGGTACGGCTACGATCATGCGCGATCTAGCCGGCCTCGATGATGTCCCGAACTGTACCTCTCCACGCGTGACGAGCCGCGGCAGCAGATCTGGACAGCCCAACCTACTCTATTCGCCTACGACGGAGATCGAGTACCGAAGGTCCAAGAACCACCTCCATGTCTTGACGAACTGTGTCGAGCCAGGTTTTGAGTTGACCTCCTCTTCGACGCCTCCAATGAGGAAACGGTGCTCGATCGAGGATAGTAACACTGAGCTCCTGAGGTGGACGACGAAGAGCATGCCCGAGCCACCTCATTCGTCTTTCTTGGATGGCCTGCGTTATCCTTGCGGTGTTGTCGCAGCGAACGCGGACTGTCTCATTTGATACGAAGTCACGGTGTACTTCACTCGAAGGATGGTCCTCAAGCGGTGGCGATCAAATACCTCCAGTTTTCGCTCGTCCTCCACGCTCAAAGCCCAGCATTCACATCCGTAGAGGACAGACCGGACATATGCACGGTACACGCGAATCTTAGTGGCGATGGAGGGGTCGCGTCGGATCAATAGGCATTTTTAAGACTTGAGAAAACCCGTCGGGTAGCACCAATTCTGGAGACAATGTCGCCTTCACTCTGTCCATTCGGTAGCGGCCTCGCCCGAGATATTTAAAACTGTAAACGTCTTCAAATTGACAGCCAGCAATCCCGAGGGGTGCCTCCTCCTGGTCAGGATGCAACATGAAAACACTTTAGTCTTTCCAGTGTTTATGGATAAACCGACCGATTTAGCGACCTCGTTCACTCGTGACTCCAGAGGCTACCGATCGCCAAAACTTGAAGCAAGTAAGGCGATATCCTCGGCATTGTCGAGATCAGTCAGTCGGTGGCCGGGTGTAAACTCAACACCGTCCCCTTCATGTAGGATCCTCTAGAGAATCCAGTCAATAGCGTAGTTTAACAGCCTCTGTCCATAACAAACACTTGACCAGGATTTTGACCAACAACAACAGAAAAGGCGGGGATGACTGGACAACCATGCACACGACCTGTACACCTAGCGGGAGCGCAAGCGCATCTACCGCCGGAGAACCAGGTGTCGGGGAACTGCCAGCGCACACCAGGTTTCGAGGACCATGATTTGTTTATCATGGCTAGTATTATTCCTTCCCCCTCCCCACTCCAGACCGACCATTTCATGCATGCAACAGCGTCCTGATTCATTAACGTTAATCATTTAAACCTAATCATACGTACTTTTACGTGTCGATTAATATAAAACACGTGCAATTTGGTGTTAAAGAAGGTTAACGTTAATGGATCACGATACTGTTACATACGATAAATGGTTCCTCTGAAGTGTGGAGGAGGGGGAGCAATACTAGCCCGAGAGGCGGGGTTGCGCTGTCGACATGGCTGTGATCTGACGGTAGCGAGAGGGAATTTTCGAGTGGGAGCTGGAGAAAGGTACACCTCTTATCCACTTTGGCTCCATCTGAAAACCCTGCGAAAACACTCCCCTCACGGCATTTCAAACAAACGCTCCGTCACTTTAGGCGGTGCGTTGTATGTGCTCGGTGGGCAATCCAGGTAACTGCATTTGCGCACATTCAATGCACAGCCAGTAACTCATCTTACGAAAATTTGGCCGAAATTTTGAAATGCCTTTTTAATTCGGATGTAACACTGCAGTTAGGTTGTAATATTGGTGAGCATGTAGCATAATCACAGCGCATTTTAGTCACATCAGGATGGCGGTTTTTAAATGTGTTCCCTTACGACCTCTTGAGAAAACCGCATTCCGTAAAAATGATTACGTATAGTATGTGGCCTAACTTACAAAACTTGATGACAAACATTGAGACGATCGATTTTAGATGTTAAGAATGTTGTTCATTTTATTTATTCTCCTAGTCAGTTCCGGAAAATGTCTTTTTTAGACATAAAATGTGTTTATAAATAAATATAGTAGTCAGAATGTTTAAAAATATTAACGCAAATCTACGTTACCTTGTACACGGGCAGTTTCCCATGCTTTTAGTCATTCCTAGACTAAGTTTGCGCGTTCATGCATGTTTTTCTGCTAGAGGAGAGTAATTTAAACTCGAAGGTTTTGCCAAACAGAACTTGCCACGCCTGAGAGTTATTCTTATCCACGTAACTCAGGTGGAGCAGGGTGTAGGTTCTTTTCAGAGAACCAGGCCTCTTATTGATTTCAAGAAGTCAGATTTGCAAATCTGCGTGACTCCGTGGCCTAAAACGCTATGATAACATCTACGGGCAGTCCTCCTTTTAGAAGTTCCGAAATTTTCCTGCCTTTTGCAAATACACAATGACCTATCGCAAAAAGTCACTCTACTAAGCATCTATGTTAATATTTAGGCATACGGCAAGGTAGCTTTTGTAGGGCCTAGTTTCCACTTATGCGTACTTGAGAAATGGAAGTGGCAGAACGTTAGCACTGCACAAGTAACATGATGTACCATTCTTGGCAACACAGCTACTAGATAAAAGTCCAAACACGTGCTTCGACTGTATTCTGCCGCTGCATGACAATGCATAATTTAGAAACGGAATGGGCACCAATTTAGTACTTTTATCAATATCTTAGTATTAGTATAGCTACTATGTTTTGTATTTAAAATCGTAGGATAGGGCATAAATGTAGGCAAACATAACACATAAATGCGGGTTTTACGCTCACAACAGAAGAATTATCCCTATTTTTCCAGGAAGTGGAAAAGCCGATCAAACTTTTCAATGTATACCCTAACTTTACCTTGGAAAAAGGCTACTTACGCAGACATCCGTCAACAACCTGCTTTATCAACGCGCTTTTTAAATAGGCAACTTATTAGAGGAAGTTTTTCAACTGACCTACGGATTATTCCGTTGTGTACGCTTACTTCTCCTGGCGATAGAATTTAGTGTTTGGGAGAACGCGAATATGACCCAAACGGCAATCCTCATTATACGGAGTGACCAAGTACTCACTAATTTGGCAAATTCTTTCAAGAAATATCTCATTCTGAAGGTTTTGATAGGCATATAACACAGAATAAACCCTAACGGGCAATTCGTTGAAAGCACTGCAGACCGTGATGTATTAACCGAGGCTTCAAAGACGAGCTAAAACCTAACGTATTCCAGCACAAGAAAAAAAAACGATTTGACGTAAGGCAAATCCCTTTGATATGCAAAAAATGGCATGCCTACGATTGTATCTGTCAATTCTGTTCAAATGTATTGGTCACTGGCCGACCTGTCAACATGCGAGCTAATGAAAAATTTTATTCCTGTGACGTCCATATCGATGAAATAAAGCAACTTCCTGTCTGCCTGGTCGACTGTGTCTCAGATAACGCAGAGCGAAAAAATACAGCACATTTTAATAAAACCGTATTCGAATTTATGCTGAGATTGCAGGACGTTGAATAGCCGCCGTACTTGGCATTACAATAAGTCCTAAAGGATGTTTAAGTACAAACTTCATTAAAAAGGTTGTTTTAAGAGACAATATCTTTGCTGTCTTATTTTCTGTGTTTTGTATGCACGGGATTTCTGTGCAGCTAAAACTTAAATTTTTTCAGTTGCAACAATTTTCGGCATTTTCAGAATAACCGCTTTTCTTAGAAATTGCTATTTTTAAACAATTACGCTTTCATTTCATTTTCATATTCAGTTTGCTCGAATGCATCCATTATTAATTTAGAATTTTGGTGTATTCCTTTGTTTCGGTTTGAGGGCCGTCATCCGTGCTTCGTAAGCTTCGGCTCATTTCATGGGTTGAAAATTTTACTGCGTGTAGTACGAGTTTTTTCCTATTGATTTTTAATGCCTTCATAAATTCAGATGTTTAGTTGTGAGACATGTGCATGAAAGTGCTTTGTAGTCATATGATAGAAATCCACCTCCTCTTGAACTGTTGTACCCGAAGAATGAGAGTCTTACAATTTAAAAAGAATTTAATTAGTTATGAACTTTCACCAGACTGCGAAAAGTCCATTCGAGTAGCACCGTATCTGCCCGTTTATAAATTCTGCTTATGAAGTATATAACATTCTCTTCATCCACTGCTAAATTTTACGAGCCATATGCGAAGTCGTATTAAGCGAATCAGAAAGTAAATTATCTGCCCTCAACGGAAATTATACAGCATGTGGTTTTGGGACTTCAAGCGCAAGTGTAATCCTGGGTCGGGTTTCGAAATTATTTTGGAATTTAAAAACTTTTTTGAACCCCTGAGATACCCTTACTTCGGGTGTAAAGTGTAAAGAAGATTCGACGTTCCACCCAATGAATGCAAGAAAGGGCCTTTTGACTGTGCTTTCTCTGGAATATATTCGAATATATAAGGACACCTAAAGTCAATGGAAAAACTGCATACTACTTAAGTGGTCATTTTGTGAGGACTGTAGTTTTTGCCGGAGGCCAAGAAGAAATGCATTCAAACTCTGACATTCTGGCTTGACTGAAATAACTTGAGATTATGCTGCGGGGTAAATATTACAACCCCATCTAAGTAATCATTCCACTTCGAAAACGTGTTTCAAAATTTCGGTTAGCATCTCATGACATCGGTTACTGGCGGTACGTGCATACGCACCTAAATGCTAGCTGAAGGACTCTCGTGACTTGTCAATTAGTCATGTTTGTATCCATAGATATTTTGGCAGATTTTGAATAATTCATATTGACCCAATTGGGAAAAACTCGGCGCCTCGGTGGGATTCGAACCCACGCAGTAAGGGGAAGGCTTTAGCACAGCCAACGCTCTAACCACCTGAACTACGAGGCCCCGCCGGACGACGCGAGTTTTATCACACTTGGGTCAAGTTATCCGCCCAACCTACTGCAACGTCTGGAATCCACCAAATCTGATACAGTAAGTTGACTGCCCAAGGAGGAGTTCCTAAGTAATTCACCTAGAATCCACCAGATGACTACTAGGCTCACGTAATTCGTGTTCTGTGTACACCGTTTTGCACGTAATGACCGCCGTCTTCTCTTTCAGTTTATTGATTATGGGGTTTCGAAGAAGACATTTTGGAAATAAACTAAACCGAAACAAATCAATTTTTAATTAGCATCCGCGATAAATGAACTTTTCAAAGCTAAATTAACGAAATATTGGACCATTTTGTCAACAAAAAAAACAGAAACCCGCATTTCATCGACCAACTGCAGTGGTTGTCATGTCTTCCAGATTTAGCATCTAGCAAAATAGATATCCATACACGGAAAAGAACGCAGATCCAAACGAAAACCCCCCCAGCAACAGCGCCTTACCTTCCAGTGTCAGACATGTATGTTTAAATTTCACGAGAGGATCAACCACTCACTCATATTTTTTGGTTTCAGTGAAGCATGCACTATTTGTTTGACGGTTAAGCGGAATTTTCCGACGCCTTCAGAGGTTCTCATGTTATTTTATTTATATATGGCGCCTCAATACCAGTTGGTGAGCAATTCTGCTGGCAGTACATAGATTTGGACACGGAAATATTGACCCCTCGTACTACAGGTGGTCTTGACCTAAATTTCAGGAGGGAGGGTTAAAGTTAAACGTATGAGGGTTACGGTTGGGGTTAGGATTGAAGTTAGAACACGGAGAGAAGTACCCTGGTTGAAATTTACTCCGAGACTCTCAGTAGCGCACGGAGGTCCATATTCGCGTGTCTGACTGCTTTTTTAAATTCGCAGTCTAAAGTCCCCTTTTCGTTGAGCTTTGCGGCGGTGATAATGCAGTTCTCCTTTGCACCTTCTGGGGCCAAATGCAGGACGTTCAGATTTACGATCGGGTCACTGAAGAAGTTCGCTTCACGCACATGCTGCTGTAAAGAAATTCAAGACTGACCTCAGCATCGAGAAGGGACACAATTTCCCTATGGTAGAGGGACGATCACTGATTGCGTTAGGTGACATACTCGGCCCGTCGTGCTTCGAGGTTCAGTCTGAAGCCACGTAAGCAGCCTCACAGGCGAGGCATCGTATGAAGAGGGAGACAACTACGAGGTTAAGGAAGCCTGGAATGGCCCATTTCTGTCAGTCAGCCTTACTCAAACCCAGATTTGGGGGCACTTGAGGGTTGAAACCACGTTATTTTTGGCTATTAGTACTGACTATAGTGCTCGCGACACACCCTCTACCGGCAACGAAACAAGCAGTAGTGGCCTACAGCATATCATGCCAAAATTACGGTACGAGGTATGTTGGTGAAACAGGCAAACGCCTCTGCACAAGATGATATGAGCAGCAGCTTGTAGTCAGTCGCGAGTATAGTCTGTCACTGGTACGGTAAGTGTGCTAGCTCATGAAATATCAGGAGTTAGGCAAACAAGTCCGAAACAGTGCTGTATCAGTCTACCCCCCAGACTCTTTCCTCTCTCCTCTGCTACCATAACTTGGCCGACTTCGGCCTGCTAGGTGGTTGATTGTTTGTGACCCCCTATCAACAATACCAGGCTTGTTTGCTTCGGGAAGCCAATGGATCAGTGTGCGCCCATTCCGGATTGAATTAATACCCGATCTGCAGCCACAAGGAATGGCAGGTGACGAAGCACTGATGAACTTCGGTTCGATGAAGTGCTTATGACCCATCTGGTAGACCCCAGTGGTGGACCAGCTGCGCCAGGTGCGTCTGTGCGCATGCTTGTGTTTCCGGTCCCAGCTAGTGGTCAGGGTTCTGATTGACTAAATGAAGGCAAACAAGCCTCAATTTGCCCACCCCCTCCCCACTAGACTCTATCGTTCCCCCTCTTATAATTATATACTCAGAGGCTATAGGGTTGTTTAATCGTAAGTCCACGTGAATGTTGTAGTAGGTCGCTCACTTGCTTGCAGATGTAGACTACGTCCAGCGTCCATTAACTGGCGCCCAACTCTTACATGTGGCTCCCCGAAGCTAGGCTTTGTCTGGCGACCACACCCCCGTAACTCTCTCGACCGGCGAGCTAAACAAGGTGAGGCTATCGATGTGTGCATCTCCATACACACACGGTAGTTCTGTCATTTACTCCTTCGTACCTTCTTTCTGCATTTCTCCTCCGCCCTTCACTCTCTCTACTCTCCACTCTACTGTCTTATCTCGCGGTCGGAAGTCCAACGTCGCGAGAGCGATGGCAACCACCTTGGCAGTCCAGGCGATGGGTCGTTCTTTCACTAAAGCCCGTGGAGAGCGGTGCCCATCTGGTGCTACCAAGCAGTCCTATTCAGGGAAAGCACTGCTTTCCCCCGCAACGGGGAGGGGGCTATAAAAGGTGCCCTAAACAAACCTGGGTTCACGACATCTGCGCGCAGACCGTGGCTCACAGACTGCTTAACATGCTGTCGAAACTAAAACACAAGACAAAATACTCTTTTCCTCCTCCCCCTCCTCCCCCTCCTTTTCCCCCTCCTCCTCCTCCTCCTCCTCCTCCTCCTCCTCCTCCTCTCCCCCTTCACCCGTTTTCGGCTACAAAAATGCTCATTCGAAAAATTACTTCATTCGTCAGGCCAAGATATAAAGTAGCAGAATATGAGGGCAAGGATCGCCAGTTATGACTGATGAAAAAGCAAGTTCTCCTCTTCCGCCACATGTAAGGGTTTTCTGCCGTCTCGGTGCAAGTCTATATTCGCTTTCAATCTTGTCTTTTGAGGACAGAGCGCTTCCCGTTCACTGGGCTGTCTCGACGACTGAAGTATGGAGGTGTCTGCCGTGTAGTTTGTTTAAAGGGGGCCAGCCAGTCGGATGACAACCTGAAGCGAACATTAGGATTTTCAGTTGCGCGACCAAAAGGCCATCAACAGTCCTGTAATCTGGCTGCACGTTCATAAGATCATTAAATTCGGAGAGCAAAACCTGCGCCCCTCCACCATGAAACACTTCCTATACACCAGCGACTCTGTTTACGCAAAACTTCATTTTCTAGGCGTCGGCTCTGCTCTAACAACTCATAAAATAATACCCTTGGAGGTAGTTTACACCTCCATACTTAAACTGGACGTGTGCAAACAAATAGAGCCTGTCGTAACTCTGTCAATTTTTGCATCACAAGACTTACATACCTCATCTTGCCTTCGCTGCCTGATGTTGCCGACCCGCTTAAATTAGACAGTGGACATCGAATGGTGACCTACTGGTTTTCCGTCTAGATCACCCCGGTAGATTCAAACTCCAAATGCGTCCTTCATTTGGCATTCACGTCATGCAACTGTCGACAACTGAACAAGTGTCGGTAGTCATCAAATCCTGATTTCACTAAAAAGGGGGATTTCATCTAGCTTTCGGATTGGTTGGTTACTGGTTTTGGTCCTCCGTAATGAACAGTAGTTCCAGCTATTTGAGATACTCGACGGTTAATAGCGCTATGTCTCAAAGGATTGCTTTACCTATCGCCATGGAAGCGGACATTTTACCCAAAAGATGATATAAGCCGTTTGACCGGTTAGTGCCCGACTGGCACGGCTTTAATGGCTCAATGACGTTTTTGGATCCAGTAATCAATGCCTGTTGTATTTAATTACTTACCTACTTTTCTTTGACACTTGCCTTACACATTGTTCTTTATGACGTTTTTGTAATAAAAAGGGAGTTCAAATGCGGTCGCCTACCATTCCCTTGATAAATCTTATCTGATCTGATCATAATTCGGTTTTAAAAAAGTTTCCAATTGTGAGACTTTTTAATACCGTGAAATGGCCGTTCATAGAACGTCACGTCTCTGCATTTACCAATGGGGCTTGCAAAGCTAACAACATGGCTCGTATCTACTGCTAGATTTGACGAACCCCATGTGGTTTCCTCTTAATACCACAGAGGAAAATGCATGGTTTTCCGTACGCGAAAAATATACGGCTTGTAGTTTTGAGACCCGGAATGCAAGTGAAACAGCAGGTCGGGTTCAAAATTATTCGGGAATCGGAAAATATTTTGAAAACCCAATTACACCTTTCCTTCGAGGATAAATTTGGAAGAGGACGCCATTTTCTGCCAAATGAGCAAAAGAATGAATATTTTTATGCATGTTTTCCATGAAATTTAATGGAATCTTTAAGAGCATCGAAACTCAATGAAAAAAATGCATGCCATATAAGTAGCCATCTTTTGCAGAGCATAATTTTTGCATGCAGCCGGAAAGAAGTTTGTTCGAAAGCCGGCACCCCGGGGTAACGGAATTAGTATAGCATTACGCTGCAGGATGATCAGTCCTACAACCCAGCTTACTTAATCTTTTCGAACCGAAGTCGTATTTTGGAATTTCGGTTGACATTTCATGAGTCAGCCCACCTACTGCTTAAGTGGTCATTTTGTGAGGACTGTAGTTTTTGCTGGAGGCCAAGAAGAAATGCATTCAAACGCTAACATCCTGGCTTGACTGAAATGACTTGAGACTATGCTGCGGGGTAAATATTACAACCCCATCTAAGTAATCATTCCACTTCGAAAACGCGTTTCAAAATTTCGGTTACCATCTCATGACATCGGTTACTGGCGGTACTTGCATACGCACCTAAATGCTAGCTGAAGGACTCTCGTTACTTGTCAATTAGTCATATTTGTATCCTCTACGTGTTCTGTGTACACCGCTTTGCACGTAATGACCGCCGTCTTCTCTTTCAATTGATTGATTATGGGGTTTCGAAGAAGACATTTTGGAAATAAACTAAACCGAAGCAAATTAATTTTTAATTAGCAGCCGCGATAAATGAACTTTTCAAAGCTAAATTAACGAAAAATTGGACCATTTTGTCAACAAAAAACAGAAACTCGCATTTCATCGACCAACTGCAGTGGTTGTCGTGTCTTCCAGACTTAGCATCTAGCAAAATAGATATCCATACACGGAAAAGAGCGCAGATCCAAATGAAAACCCACCCAGAAACAGCGCCTTACCTTCCAGTGTCAGACATGTATGTTTAAAGTTCACAAGAGGATCGACCACCCGCTCATATTATTTTGTATCGGTGAAGAAAGCACTATTTGTTTGACGGTTAAGCGGAATTTTCCGACGCCTTCAGATGTTCTTATGTTATTTTATTTATATATGGCGTCCCAAAACCAGTTGGTGAGCAATTCTGTTGGCAGTACTTAGATTTGGACACGAAACTATTGACCCCTCGTACTACAGGTGGTCTTGACCTAAATTTCAGGAGGGGGGGAGTTGAAATTAGACGTATGAGGGTTACGGTTGGGGTTAGGATTGATGTTAGGACACGGCAAGAAATATCCTGGCTGAAATTTACTCCGAGACCCCATGTAGCCTCCGGGGTCCATATTCGCGTGTCTGACCGCTTTTTTTAAATTCGCAGTCGAAAGTCCGCTTTTCGTTGAGCTTTGCGGCGGTGATAATGCGGTTCCCCTTTGCACCTTGTGGGGCCGAATGCAGGACATTCAGATTTACGATCGGTTCGCTGAAGAAGTTCGCTTCACGCACATGCTGCTGTAAAGAAATTCAAGACTGACCTCAGCATCGAGAAGGGACACAATTTCCCTATGGTAGAGGGACGATCACTGATTGCGTTAGGTGACATACTCGGGCCGTCGTGCTTCGAGGTTCAATCTGAAGCCACGTAAGTTGTCTCACAGGCGTAGCATCGTATGAAGAGGGAGACTACGACGAGGGCAAGGAAGCCTGGAATGGCCCATTTCTGTCAGTCAGCCTTACTCAAACCCAGATTTGGGGGCACTTGAGGGTTGAAACCACGTTATTTTTGGCTATTAGTACTGACCATATTGCTCTCGACACACCCTCTACCGGCAAAAAACAAGCAGTAGTGTTCTACAGCATATCATGCCAAAATTACGGTACGAGGTATGTTGGTGAAACAGGCAAACGCCTCTGCGCAAGATGGTATGAGCAGCAGCTTGCAGTCAATCGCGAGTATAGTCTGTCACTGGTACGGTAAGTGTGCTAGCTCATGAAATATCATGAGTTAGGCAAACAAGTCCGAAACAGTGCTGTATCAGTCTACCCCCCAGACTCTGTCCTCTCTCCTCTGCTACCATAACTTGGCCGACTTCGGCCTGCTAAGTGGTTGATTGTTTGTGACCCCCTATCAACAATACCAGGCTTGTTTGCTTCGGGAAGCCAATGGATCAGTGTGCGCCCATTCCGGAGTGAATGGCAGGTGACGAGGCACTGATGAACTTCGGTTCGATGAAGTGCTTATGACCCATCTGGTAGACCCCAGTGGTGGACCAGCTGCGCCAGGTGCGTCTGTACGCATGCTTATGTTTCTGGTCCCAGCTGGTGGTCAGGCTTCTGATTGGCTAAATGAAGTCAAACAAGCCCGATACAGTGTTGCATCAATTTACCCTCCCCCTCCTCACTAGACTCTATCATTTCCCCTCTTATACTTATATACTCAGAGGCTATAGGGTTGTTTAATCGTAAGTCCACGTGAATGTTTTAGTAGGTCGCTCACTTGCTTGCAGATGTAGACTACGTCTAGCGTCCATTAACTGGTGCCCAATTCTCACATTTGGCTCCCCGAAGCTAGGCTTTTTCTGGCAACCACACCCCCGTAACTCTCTCGACCGGCGGGCTAAACAAGGTTAGGGTATCGATGTGTGCATCTCCACACACACACACAGTAGTTCTGCCATTTACTCCTTCGTACCTTCTTTCCGCATTTCTCCTCCTCCCATCACTCTCTCTACTCTCCACTCTACTGTCTTATCCCGCGGTCGGAAGTCCAACGTCGCGAGAGCGATGGCAACCACCTTGGCAGTCCAGGCGATGGGTCGTTCTTTCACTAAAGCCCGTGGAGAGCGGTGCCCATCTGGTGCTACAAAGCAGTCCTATTCAGGGAAAGCACTGTTTTCCCCCGCGAGGGGGAGGGGGCTATAAAAAGGCCCTAAACAAACCTGGGTTTACGATATCTGCGTTCAAACCGTGGCTCACAGACTGCTTAACATGCTGTCGAAGCTAAAACACAAGACAAAATACTCTTTCCCTCCTCCTCCTCCTCCTCCTCCTCCTCCTTCTCCTCCTCCTCCTTCTCCTTCTCCTTCTCCTCCTCCTCCTTCTTCTTCTTCCTCTTCTTCTTCTTCTTCTCCTCTCGCCCTTCACCCGTTTTCGGCTACAAAAATGCTCATTCGAAAAATTACTTCATTCGTCAGGCCAAGGTATAAAGTAGCAGAATATGAGGGCAAGGATCGCCAGTTATGACTGATGAAAAAGCAAGTTCTCCTCTTCCGCCACATGTAAGGGTTTTCTGCCGTCTCGGTGCAAGTCCATATTAGCTTTTAGTTCTGTCTTCTGAGAACAGAGCACTTCAGTTTTACTGGGCTGTCTCGACGACTGAAGTATGTAGGTGTCTGACGTGTGTTTTTTTAAAGGAGGCCAGTCAGTCGGATGAAAACCTGAATTGAACATTACGGTGTTCAGTTGCGCGACTAAAAGGCCATCAACAGTCCTGTAATCTGGCTGCACGTTCATAAGATCATTAAATTCGGAGAACAAAATCTGGGCCCCTCCACCGCGAAAAACTTCCTATACGTCAGATACTCTGTTTACGCAAATTATCGTTTTCTAGGCGTCGGCTCTGCTCTAACAGCTCATAAAATGATACCCTTGGAGGTAGTTTACACCTCTATACTTAAACTGGACGTGTGCAAACAAATAGAGCCTGTCGTAACTCTGTCAATTTTTGCATCACAAGACTTACATACCTCATCTTGTCTTCGCTGCCTGATGTTGCCTACCCGCTTAAATTAGACGGTGGACATCGAATGACGACCTACTGGTTTTCCGTCTAGACCGCCTCGGTAGATTCAAACTCCAAATGCGTCGTTCATTTGGTATTCACGTCATGCAACTGTCGACAACTGAACAAGTGTCTGTAGTCATCAAATCCTGATTTCACTAAAAAGGGGGATTTCATCTAGATTTCGGATTGGTTGGTTACTGGTTTTGGTCCTCCGTAATGAACAGTAGTGTCAGCTATTTGACATACTCGACGGTAAATGGCGCTATGCATCCAAAGATTCCTTTACCTATCGCCATGGAAGCGGACTTTTTACCCAAAAGATGATATCAGCCGTTTGACCGGTTAGTGCCCGACTGGCACGGCTTTAATGGCTAAATGACGTTTTTTGCATCCAGTAATCAATACTTGTTGTATTTACTTACTTACCTACTTTTCTTTGACACTTGCCTTACACATTGTTCTTTATGACGTTATTGTAATAAAAAGGGAGTTCAAATGCGGTCGCCTACCATTCCCTTAATAAATCTGATATGATCTGATCATAATTCGGTTTTAAAAAAGTTTCCAATTGTGAGATTTTTTAATACCATGAAATGGCCGTTCATAAAACGTCACGTCTCTGCATTTACCAATGTGGCTTGTAAAGCTAACAACATGGCTCGTATCTACTGCTAGATTTTACGAACCCCATGTGGTTTCCTCTTAATACCACAGAGGAAAATGCATGGTTTTCCGTACGCGAAAAATATACGGCTTGTAGTTTTGAGACCCGGAATGCAAGTGAAACAGCAGGTCGGGTTCAAAATTATTCGGGAATCGGAAAATATTTTGAAAACCAAATTACACCCTTCCTTCGAGTATAAAATTGGAAGAAGACGCCAGTTTCTACCAAATGAGCAAAAGAATTAATGTTTTTATGCATGTTTTCCATGAAATATAATGGAATCTTTAAGAGCATCAAAAATCAATGAAAAAAATGCATGCCATATAAGTAGCCATCTTTTGCAGAGCATAATTTTTGCATGCAGCCGGAAAGAAGTTTGTTTGAAAACCGGCACCCCGGGATAACTGAATTAGTATAGCATTACGCTGCACGATGATCAGTCCTACAACCCAGATTACTTAATCTTTTCGAAACGAAGTCGTATTTTGGAACTTCGGTTGACATTTCATGAGTCAGCCCACCTACTGTGTATGTCCAAGTACCAACCCTGGGCAAAGAATACCTTATGTTTGAGTGTGGGTTCAGTTGCTGATCTAGCTTAGTGCGCTGAGTCACATCCCATGTTCTATCAACTGTGTTACTTAATTTTCCAAATTCTACGGAATTGGCTTTCAGGCAATCCAACAATGTCAGTATGTTCGCTTATCCTATCGTCAACTTTCTAAATTTGCTAATTCAGATCAGTATGAACGAAAGAAACTAAAAGAATTAAGAGCTGTTTGAGTACCGCTGAACGGCTTAGCTTCGATGAAACTTAGACCTGCCTATCGTGATCGGGGGAGGGGGGTGACGCGAGAGTTCCCGATTACTGACCTGAAGATTCCCGAACCAAAAGCCAGGGAGGACAGATCGGGTTGGGCAAGCTTTACTGTTGTGAAAGAGTGTATAGGGGGTTCGTCAACCAGTTGCCGCAAACTGTCCCTTTAGGCATGTTGTTTTTGTCGGGTCCGCCGTCGAGGTTTTAGGCCCCCATCGTACGTGTGCATCTCTGCGCTGTCAGAGCTGTGACCGCCTCTAGCCAATCAGCGAAGGTGCAGCGTTGGTTGCCTTCGAGCTCTCGCGAGGCTACTGACAAGCCTCGCGCGGCCCCAGCAGCGAATCGACAGGGAGCGTGTGACAGACAGAAGGACAGTATGGCAAAGCGGCGGCGATCAAGTGAGCGGACTGCCACCCTTTATGGGGATTTTGTCAGAGGGAATTTTCCCAAATCAGAGGTCAGGGAGACAGAGTTACTTCGTAGGACAGCCGAAACGCTGGCGGAAAGAGTGTGATCGACTCAGAAGGCAGTGAGAGCAAAAGTTCAAAAAAAGTAAGAGCCAACCTCTGATATCAGTCCCGGCCTGAGGTGCGCGCGTGCGCGTGCCTGTGGCTGCGACCAATCAGGGAAGAACAAAATATCGAAGAGCGTAACAGTGTCGGCAGGCCGAAGGCTGAGTCACACGCGACGCAAACAGTCACTTGACAAGAGGGGATTGGGACGCTTTCACCAGACTGAACAGACCGTCTTAGGCTAACTGCACACGCACCAAATAACCTTCACTACGTGATCCAAAAAAACCTGAGCGAGCCATCAACCTCGTGCCAGGTGGGCATTAACCAGTCAAACGGCTTGCATCATCTTCTGAGTAAAAAGTCCGCTTCCAGTTTGCGCATTCTGAAACCCCTGGGCGATAGTTAAAGGAACCTTTTGAGGCATAGCGCTATTAACCGTCGGGTGTCTCAAATAGTTGGAACTACTGTTCATTACGGAGGACCAAACCCAGTAACCAACCAATCCGAAAGCTAGATGATCAGTGATTGCAGAGTTCTCGTTGCGCCTAACTTGGCTTCTCCCTCACCACAACCTCTTGCTCCCACTGCTGGAAATTCCACTCCTCACTTGGTCTCCCTCGGGGACAAAATTTGCGGCTGGGCTACAATTGAGCACCGTTAGTTGGTAATTCCCTGGCAGACTTGCTTAGCCGAAGGGTTGCGACCTCGGCCACAGGATAATGCATACCTCTTGTCCGAAGGTTTAACCAGCAGAACGCTTCCTCACAACCCTAACATGCATACCACCTTCTCAGAATTGGCGTCCTGAGTTATGACTCGAGCTACCACACAGTAGTTCAAACAGACGTAGTCCTTTCACAGTAATGGATGCGAAGTGAGGGTTAAGTATGTGCGCGGGGTAGGGAAAAACTACAGAGAACTGCCTGTCATATTTTAAAAGATTTGGCAATGGTCGGTGGAGATTTTAGTCGGTCCTTCGTCGGCAGAATAAAATTCGCTAACCTGTACCGCACCGAGGAGTCGGTGCTACTGAAATCTCTACACTGGTACATTGTCTTGCACCCCCACACGCAATTATTTAGCAAGGCGGAAGCTAATTTTTAGGAAATACGTTCGGAACGTGGAGCAGTCAGGTTGTAAAACGAAGACTTTCAATGAATACGCCCGCCAGTGAAGCGAGTATGATAAAGCGCAGTTGGATGTGTTGAAAAACAGCATCTCCTCACCCCGCGCATATACTTAACACTTGCCGGGTGTGATCTGGACAAGTGTATAGTTAGTAACCACACTGGAAAGACCGTAGTTAACTACAACACTAACGCCAACCGCAACATAACCTGCAATGGTTAAGCTTAACATTCAAACGGTAAATATTTAAGCTAACCTCCAACGTAAACGAAATCTCAATCCATGCCTTAAAGCTCCAAATCTGGACGTAAGCGTTAACCCCTAAGCCTAAACGTCTTACCCTAACTCCTACCCCTAATTTCAACCCTAAGCTAAAAACTGCTACCCTAGTCTCAACTCCAAATCTGACGCACAGCCCCGACATGGCAACAACAGCTCTACAAATAACAATACACCTAATACTAGCGCTAACTCTGACCGTAGCTCGATGCCAAACCTCCAGCCGTCTCTCGGATAAACCCACTTGTGAGCTGTTATTAACTACGCTTAGTTAAATAAGCTAAGAGATTGGACTTTTGCAAAACCCTCCGTGACATGGAGTCCGGTCGGCCTCCGTCTGCACCACAAACAGCAACTGACGATGACAAATAGACATACAGTTTCTGTCACTGACCGCCACTGCAGCGGTGTGGGCTGGCTCATGGGAACAGGCAGCTCCTATCGATGTACGTACACCAACCACCAAGCTCGTCTCAACTGCCCACACTGTCCTCGCACTTTCAGGCACCGCATGGGCCTATTCGGCCACATGCGCATCCACGACGACCTGCGGTAGACAACCGCCGGTTACACCACACATCCACACACTCCCTACCCTCCTCCACCATCACCAACACACATCAACACTTACCCACCGCATGCACCAACTGCCACCTTCCACGCAAGTGGGCAGTGTGCATCTCGACTCGGTTCCCACGCGGCTTCGGCTGTACGGGTGATTTGAGTCCGAGACTATCCCGACACTTCAAGTGTCGTGGATAGGAAGGTTGCTGATTGAAGCCCGCTCTCGGTTCACGCAGTTCGTCGCGTTGTGTTTGTGTGCTGTGTGGAGTGGCGGACTGGTGGGCTGGGAACGGGCTGAAGCAGCACCTTCCACGGCCCTCTCACGCAAGTGAGAGACACGCCGTTCAACCCCCGTTGTGTGAAATCCTGGTGTTTGTGTGTGTATGGGGGGCCAGGTCGTGCTGTGGCGCGCGCAGTCACGGTCAGTCGACCGTGGCAGCCACCGCGCCCATCCACCACTCCAGTTTGCCGACCGGCTCGGACGGCGGCTGGGGTGTGGGAATGGGAAGGGAGAGTGAGGTAGACGACTCAGCGCACTTTTTCCTCACTATAATCAATCTGATGCGCTTGAAGCTATCACGGTGCGCTAAAAGCCGTGGCTCGGAAGGTTGCCAACTGACGGGGTACCTTGGACCTCCTCCTTAACGGGAGGCGGTCTGAGAGTCAGGCTGCAATGGCTCCTTTTTAATGTGGCCTTTATGGCACTCCCACCACAGTGTGGGATCCGAGCCAGGCGTTGGCGGCACGCCTAGGTGCGGCTTCGGCCGTGCCAGCCTCCAAATCCTTGTTGTGTTGGTTGAAATCCTGGTTATTGTTGTGTGGACCAGGGGGTGTGGTGGAACGCCAAGGTGAGGATCCGTCCGAGCCATCCACCTGCGGCCTCCCTCGTCTCCGGTCTTCTTGACTCTGTCTTGACACCGAGCTCGGGCGAGGGAGGTGGAGAGAGTGTAGGTAGATGCTACGCAAGTCTACTGGCACTATAAACCCCTGCGCAAGTCACCGTCCCTGCTCCAACCTGCTGTGGGGGGCACACGGTGGACATCATCGAAATCGATGGTCGAACTGTCACATACACCAACACTCTACATAAGAAAATCCAACAGAATTTTCTGTCAAAAGGCCTGTGACTATCTATTCTGCTTGCCTAGAGAAGAAAACCAAAGAGATGTGTCGGTGTCCAGAGGTCCGTTAAAGGCATGAGACTGCGTCAAACATGGGCAAGCGACGGCCCTGCTTCAGGACTGAACAGTCATGTATCATGTCATCTAACCTGCTATTCCTATACTCCACGCTGGCTACTGCAGCAAGACCGTCCTCCCTTTGCAGACCGTGTGGGCAGCACTGGAGTGTCCTCGACACCTGTGGATTCGCGTTCAAGACTCGGGCAGCTGAACATGTGCTAGCTTGGCTGCTGAGGGCGGAGCTTCATGACAAAGCTTCTAATAGACAATAGGTCAGGGTGGCAATAATGGCAGCGTTTAAATATATGATTTTAACAAGCTTTTAGCACACGTAAACCTATTCAGCACCCGAGATGATACGAAAAGAAGCTAGGGTCAACGACACAGATAAGTCCGGATTCCGTCCTAGTGACGAAGAGGTATTTCATGCTGTGCAGTCCCCAATCACGTTTTGCAAAGTTACGCTGCGATCCCAACCCGCTAACTTATGACATTAACCCCCGAACGGGATCCATTCCTAGAAATGACTGACATCGTCTGCGATCTACTTACCTTTATCCTTCAGCAGTCTAAGCTAGTGTCTTTTCGAACAGTCATATTCTAGACAAAGAAATCATCAGTTCCAGTGAGAAAATCGATCACAAAATTACGACACCATCAACAGTTTAGCCATTTTTGACTACTAAATGGAGAGAGTAGGACACAAAGAAGCACATGACGAAGCCTCTAATACACAATGCACCCACATGGATTCGACGTCAGCACTTCAAGTCCCACGCTCCAACAACAATAACTGGACGTTCGTTACGGAGAAAATCACAACTCTAAGATCAGATCGGTCACGTGATCCATACCACACTGTCATGATAGAAGTCAGCAGCGGAAAATCTCCAGGCACCTCTGTTTTCATGCCATTAAGGGGTCCTGCCTGCAGAGGCCACGTCGACAGCTCTGAAGTGCACATGACCTTCGAGGACCCACTGTCTATTTCGGTTAAAAATGTAGCTCGATTTACGCTTGAGTAATGAATGAACAGAGAAATGACAAACCCACTCTAACAGTATGCCAGAATGGTATAAAATTTGAGCAGCCAGATTCCAAACTAGGCACCAATCAGTAACAGTTCGCAGATGGATCACAAATATCCGATACCGTCAAATGTTTAGACACTATTCACCTATTCAGTGTTATCTCGGAATAGGGCAGTTGTAAGTTCAAATTGCGCTTGTGTGATGGAGGGAAGTTGTCAGATGGTGTCTGGGTGGCGGGACCATCCTCGTCATTCTCAGGCAGCATTTAGGAGAGCTGAGAAATGAGTCTGATCTACTATGGCAGGTGAAGGTGAGGCAGCGATTGCTCATGAAGTCCCGCAGCGCCAAGATGCACTTCTAGGCTATCGTACCTGGATAACTTAACTGATTTGTGCTTCGATCCAGCTATAAAACCCTGAGTACATTTCACTATTGAAGAATTCATACCGTTTAAATTGCATTCGTTGTTCTACGGAGCAACGGATCTTAAGCAGTCTGCTTATGAATGCCTGCATCGGAGTCAATATGTAATAATTACAGCTGTACAGATACCAGAGTGATTAAGTGAAAAGCATATAAATGTCGCGTAGGTGAAATCTTATTACTCATGCATGTTTTAGTTATCGCACGTCAACATGACCGGCATCAGCTTAGGTGCATTTTTCGAACAGAATGCGGAACTCCCAGTATGCATTTTATATTTCATGCATTCTTATTACTTTGCCATCATTAATGCACTCAGAGAATGCTGTTTTGTGGAGAAGACGATCATTTTTTCATGAGCCTACGGACCAGACTGTGACGGTCTGCACTGCGTGGCGACAGCGACCTAACATTTGCGGCCTGTGCCTCAGCCAATGGCCCGCCGAAACCGTGACGCCGATCGATATTGCATTCCTCAATTATTGACAGCGGCCGGACATGGCTGCGGCGCACGCGCATACTTCGGATCAGGGTTGGTAACATCGAGTGGCATTCGACCTTGACGCCGATCATTCTTCTACTCCTTATTGGTTGGCTGCAGTCGAACATGGCTGTGGCGCACGCGCGCGCACTTCGCACCAGGGTTGGCAATATCAAATGACATCTGACTCGACTGGGTAGTTCTTAACACTGCCCTCTGAGCGATAAAGGTTGTCCAGTCAGGTGTCGTCATGACCACTAAATTGGGACACTTCGTGTTGTCAATCACCTCACATGAACAAAGAAATAAAGTAACTAAAAAGATAAGACTTTAGTATAAAATGCTTCAACAGGTGAATTTTCACATGGAATTTACCAAGTAATGATTTCATTCGTATAACAGAGGTTATGAAAATTTAAACCCGCTGAAGTACCTTTGAACACCTTTTATCCATGACTGGTCAAGGCCGGGAAGGCTACAACTTACAGGATTTCTCAGTCAGCTCAGGACGGCCAGTCAGGCAGCAATGGCTCCTTCTTAATGTGGCCTCTTCAACACTCCCAATCGATCAGGATCTGCGCCTTTTCTCTCCAACCTGCGCAACCTGGTCCATCGTGCGCAGACCAGCCATCTGTGATAGGACTAGTCGGGTTTTCTAGCCTTGTCAACCACTGAACCCGATACAATTTCTGGCTCTGTCTTGATACCGGACTCAGATGGGTTAAGGGGAAAATAGAGTGCGGTAGATGCTGCACAAGTCTGCTAACACCATAAGCTCATCTACGCACAAGTCACCGATGCTACGCCCACTCGGTGGGGACCTCGATGGATTTCGTCAGTTGCGACGGTCGAACGTCCTTACACGCTCTGTGTCTGCCGTGGCCAAAGATCGATTAATTACATGCATGTCCCTGCGCCCCCTTTCCCTCCCCCCTTCTCATTTCACACGGAGCTACCTAGCCCCGCTGCCACTTACTGCCGCCTCTCCCCAACCCCTATCCACACACTCCACTTGTATGAAAAGACGAATCGTAATCGATTTCTCCTATCCCTCACACCTTTTACTCTGTACCCCACTCCCATATAAATATACTCGCCCCATGAAAGTTTATCGAAAGCACGCGTAGGCTCACCCAAATGATCTTAAGCGATTAGCGAAAAGCCGGCAGAATTCACTTAAGTCTTTCCAGAGGGAGATCATTTAACTAAATGCACGGATTCCCTTGGTAAGGTAATTGCGTATAAAAACGATATTCTCGGCCATTGTCCCAGCTCCCGGTCAAGCAGTCCTAGATGTTCAGAGGAAGGGTCAATGTGTAATGGCTTGACAGCGCAAGATTTCCCAATTCAAATTTAAGCGTAGATAGTAATCTGGCAATCTTTTTTGGGGCAAGAGAGCGTGCACGCAGTTCAGAAGGCAGTTACATTGAGCGTTCTCTTCAGTCCAATGACAGTCGTTGAGGCCGTCGGTCCCGATGCGGAGAGCGTTCGTGCGCCTGTGCCTTGTCAGACTGCAGCCAATCAGCAAAGGACCCGGCGTCGGTTGCATCAAGCCCTCGCCAGGATGACGCCAAGTCACCGCGGCTCAAGCAACCGATTGATAGGAGATGGTAGGTAGACTGAAGGCGGCATGGGTAAGTGGCCACGCTGTCGATCGCGAGGGTGGAATGTCACACGAGTAACGTTCCGTTGTGGAATACTGTGAGGAGAATACGGTGTATTATGCGTAAAATGTCCCGACTTTGGCTCGACATATAAGTAGATTTTACACTAACTCACTTTTGGTCTACTTAAGGAGAGCAAGTGAAGGCTGGGAATCGGAAAGCCACTGTTGCTGTGATAAACGTGACGTTTGCGATTTAAGACTTAGAGGGCGCATTTGAATGCTGCGAAGTGTGCATATTAGATAGGATGTGTCCTCAACTGTCACGTCCTCAGGATCTCGTGGTCGGATGATCTACCTGTTTCAGGGGATTTTATCCTAATTCTCAATATCAAAGTGGTCCTTTGATGGAGGTGACGTTCGGAATAATATCGTTACAACAAATGCTTTCACGAATGAAGGCGAAATTTCGAGTTCCAGGTGGATGCATAAGTGATGAAGAAGAGTCGAGCACCGGAACACTTCGTTTATTATCCTTAGCTTTCAGACTCGTACAGGAGTCCATCGTCAGAGGTAGTGGCAGAAACAGGACAAGCGGCAGTTATAAGGCACGTAGGCCCAATCATCGACCGACGTCGCACGACTGGAGGTGACTACGAAGGGCTCTGTACGCCGGCGCCAGATCGATAAATCGATTGACCGAGTTCTCATCCGAGGCCTAGGCTTCAATCAATTCTCGGACTGTTTTGTTTCCGGCGTGGGCGACTATTTTGGTGGCTGCAAAGTTAAACTCGTGACCCGTTTCGTAGGTGTGGGCAGCCACTTGTGATAATACGTCGCCTCGCCGCACAGCCAGCTTATGTTCGTGTATGCGCTATCCGAGCATGCGTCCAGTCTGTCCTGTGTAGTTACAAGGACAATTTTGACACGGAATGCGATACACTACCCCAGATTGCTCTTCAGGTTTTAACCGGTCTTTGATTTTCATGACCCTGTTGCGCATGGTGGCTTTGAGGCGGTGGGCAATTCCAACACCTAGCTCCGCAGCAATGCGCTCGATCGCTTCCGAAACAACCTTGATATATGGCAGAGAATGGCATATCGTCGTTGGCGTTGATGTTCGAGTTCTCTGGTGGCGACCGCGTAGGCAGCGACTTATGAATGCCCTTGGATAGCCATTTTGCACAAACTGGTCGCGGAGATAACGGGCCTCACGTGTTCTGTCCTCCGGTTTGCTGCAATGAGTTTGAATGCGTTTGAAGAGCGTGTTCACACAGCTTCGTTTGTGAGCCACCGGATGGTTGCTGTGAAAACTGAGAAGTTGTGTGGTGTTCGTTGCCTTCCTATAAACCGTCGTTTCAAGTTCACCGTTAAGGTTTCGTCTGACAAGCACATCCAGGAAGGGCAACTGCTGTTCCTGTTCTTCTTCCCTCTGACGATGGACTCCTGTACGAGTCTGAAAGCTCAGGACAATAAACGAAGTGTTCCGGTGCTCGACTCTTCTTCTTCCCTTAAACAAATGCTTTAAACGGCTTTCTTTGATATGAAAAATGCGGAGGACTGTGCCTGGTGAATGTTGGTCATTTGAAAACCACGACAACTGCAGGAAGGTCAACTGGGTGTGGAAATGGGAAAAGGTTGGGCAGGGGAATACGGAACCCTCCCCGAACTGCAGGAGTACCTATTGATGTTTCCTAACTTTTTCCTAATCGTGGCAGTAACCCCATAACCCTATCCCCCTCCCTAACGCTAGCCATAACGCCCACAAAATTTAAGTAAAGGACACATGCGATATGGAAGTTCATATTCCCGTGCCAAACCACGAGAAAAAAACACGAGATGCGCAGACGCGAGAGGAAATCTGCGAAAGTTAATGTTTGCTCTGCACTCAGCAAGTCGGGTACCATGAAGCACGGCTCCTTGAATGGACGAAAAAGTGATGGTCACTTGGCTGTGGCTCAGCATTTATTTGCTTCTGATTTGAAGATCATTTTTATGTGAATATAAACTCATTTTTTGCAGTTGAATAAAGCAGTTTGCATTAAATGTGCGGCAGTTTTGGCTGCAAACGGTTAAATGGGAGTCGCTGGATGAATCATCTGGCAAGAAAACACATTTAATCTATCCCAGATACGATAGCCTAGAAGTGCATCTAGGCGCTGCGGGACTTCATGAGCAACCGCTGCCTCACCTTCACCTGCCATAGCAAACCAAACTCATTTCTCAGCTCCCGTGGGTGCTGACTGAGGATGACGAGGATGGTCCCGCCACCCAGACACCATTTGACAACTTCTCGTCTTCACTAAAGCGTAATTTGAGTTTAGAACTGCCCGTCTCCGGAATAAAATTGAAGAGGTGAAGAATTGCGCGCGCGTGCCCCACAGCCATGTTCGACTGCAGCCAATCAAGGAGGAGTAGAAGAATGATCGGCGTCAAGGTCGAATGCCACTCGATGTTACCAACCCTGATCCGAAGTATGCGCATGCGCCGCAGCCATGTCCGGTCTCTGTCAGTAATTGAGGAATGCAATATCGATCAGCGTCACGGTTTCGGCAGGCCATTGGCTGAGGCACATGCCGCAAAGGCAGCCAACAGGCATGGGGAGAGGTTAGGTCGCTGTCGCCACGCCGTGCAGACCGTCACAGCCTGGTCCGTAGGCTCATGAAAAAAGGATTGTCTTCTCCATAAAACAGCATTCTCTGAGTGAATTAATGATGGCAAAGTAATAAGAATGCATGCTGGGAGTTCCGCATTCTGTTCAAAAAATACACCTAGACGGATGCCGGTCATGTTGAAGTGCGATAATCAAAACATGCATGAGTAATAAGATTTCACTTACGCGACATTTATATGCTTTTCACTTAATCACTCTGGTATCTGTACAGCTGTAATTATTACATATTGACTCCGACGCAGGCATTTATAGGCAGACTATGCTTAAGATCCGTCTGTCATAGTAGATCACATTACTCCGTAGAACAACGAATGTAATTTAAACGGTATGAATGTATCAACAGTGAAATATACTGCGAGTTTGATAGCCGGATCGAAGCATTAATGAAGTATCTTATCCAGGTACGATGGCCTAAAAGCGCATTTAGGTGCTGCGGGACATCATGAGCAACCACTGACTCACCTTCACCTGCCACAGTAGATCAGACTCATTTCTCAGTTCTCCTAAATGCTGCCTGAGAATGACACGGATGGTTCCGCCACCCAGACACCTGTCGACAACTTCCCTCCATCACACAAGCGCAGTTTGAGCTTCGAACTGCCCTCTTCCGGGATAAAATTGAAGATGTGAAAAGCGGACAAACATTTGACGGTATCGGATATTTGTGATCCATCTGCGAACTGTTACTGATTGGCGCCTATTTTGGAATCTGGCCGTTTGAAAAGTGTACTAGTCTTGACTACTGTAAAGATACGTCAGTCCTTTCGAAGGGTGGGTCTGGTACGAGGGGCGAGGTTTGTAGGTGAGCAGGTTGTGATGACAGCGGGAACTCAACAAACTTGATTGGAGACTGCACAGCATGAAGCACATCTCCGTCGTTTGTGGGAAATCTGGACTTATTTCTTCCTCTGAGCTTTACTTTTGCGGGTGCGGGTTTAACCATCAAAGCCGTCTGTTCATTTAACTCTAGTTTTCCCTATCGTATCTGGCGACATTTTTCAGCCTGATCATGCTGACGCGGTTGGGTATTTACCAAATCGCATTCTTTGTGAGAACTGCTGACCGGAAGAGTAGAGAGCATTTAAGCGGTGTGGATGCATTGAGTATTTAATGGAAGCTGAATGCTTGACAGTCGGGTTGAAATATGTACCAAATTTTTGTGGCGGTATGATGATCCAAAAGTGCGACTGAGTTCTGCGGGACTCCATGAGCAGTGTGTGACAAACCTTCAAATATCATAGTAAATTAAACTGATCTCTCAACTCTCCTAAATGCAGTCTCAGGATAGCACGAATGACCCTGCAACTCAGACGTCATTCGACGACTTCTCTGCTTCACTCAAGCGTAAAATGAACTTTGAAGCATCGTTTTTACAAAGTAGACGTGTGGTGAATCGCGCAAAATTATCGACGTCATAAAAATTGTGACTCGTTTTTCAAGCGCAGCCGGTCTTTGCATACTTATAAACCTACCTGTTCAATTAGAGGTCAGCGCTGTGATCTCAAGACGGTTAGGTATGTAAACAGCGCGAAATGTTAGTCAGATCAGTGGGGGGATGGGGGTAGGTTGTGTGGGGTGGGGCGGGAGCTTTGGTGGACAAGCTGGGGTCAAGACGAGAACTCAAGGCCTGCGATTGGGACTACCCAGCATGGGATGTTGATATATTACATCAGAGCTGCCCGGAGAGTTTCCGTTACTGACTTCTATTATGGCAGTGCGGGGTGGTTCACGCGACTGATCCGATTTTACAGTTGTGGTTTTCTCCGTGACGAACGTCCATTTTTTTGTTTTTGGAGGTGGAACTTGAAATACTGACGTTGAATTGAAGAAGGAGACACGATCGCCGGGACAAGAGCTTTATTAGGCTGAC
The DNA here is from genome assembly GCA_902702965.1 of Spirometra erinaceieuropaei. Classification (NCBI taxonomy): domain Eukaryota; kingdom Metazoa; phylum Platyhelminthes; class Cestoda; order Diphyllobothriidea; family Diphyllobothriidae; genus Spirometra; species Spirometra erinaceieuropaei. The sequence continues at coordinate 132,074 of CACRXP010000108.1, read as the reverse complement.
GTTTCGGATTCCTACTTGAATCCATCATCAGAGACAAAAAAGCAGAAACTGGTGATTGTTGCACAAGGAGCTGCAGTATTTATAGGATGCAGTCGCCATGCTACCGCATACCTATGAACATTCACGGCTCCCGCCTTCATCCGGGATCGTCGCACTTGGTGTGATCATTGCTTGATGACCGACATTCGAGTCGATAATTGCTGCAATTTCATCACGTGCGTTGGATGTTGGCGTGATGATTGCTCGACCATCTGACGCATCGGCCGCGGTGTTGGGAAAAGTGTTCACCTCTGCGCTCCCCGAATGGCTTGTTACTCCGCCTAGGCGAAGTTTCAGCACGGAGTATGGAGTGGGAAGATCGTTGCACTTGTTGATGGACTGTACAAATTCATACTGCTGTGCGCTTTCATTCGTTACCTATGTTATGCAGAGACTGGCTGCAGTTGAAAAGCCGTCACGAAATTTATTGGCCCCAAGAAATTCCGCTGTACATGCTTGTTTTCAATTCATACCAGGGAAAAAATGCTTCAAATTTCTGAAACAGCACCTCCCCTCGGATATTTTTAAGTCTCAGGACAGACTTCTACAATTGCGATGCAGAATAACGAAAGAAAACACACGGATTGAATTTCTTCAGAATTGCATAAGCAGCAAGGAGTACCCAGTGGAGTTCTACAAAATCCTCCGTCGGGGAAAATTACGTCCTACCATGCAAAATCTGGACCGTCTTGCACAATCAAAAATTGAGGACTCGGTTGAGGCTGTCGACATAAACAAATCTCGTTTGGACCAAACAAAACATATTCTCGACAAAATAAGTTTCTTCTGCTGGTTAATGTTCATGAAACATGCGTGTATCATACAAAGGAAGACAAGAGACTCATACCGTTTTAAACTAAGGAAGTCATTGTGCAAAAAGTCTACGGACGATTATTTCCCTCTGAATACAGATGAAACTATCCTTAATCTGTCTGACATCAAACTTAATAAGCTACAATCAGAGGCTTTATCACTAGGAATTGACTTTTGCATTCCAAACAGGAGATTAAACCCAGGTGAAATTGAGGCTCAGTTTGAAGACTTGAATTCTCAACTGTCTGATTTAGTACCCAGATCTACTGACGATGCCGGCTGGTTGAAAGCGAAATTTGTGGACATTGCTCATCAGTACCGTAAAACTCCTGTAACACAACGGACTCCATTAACCAATGAACATATAGCTGCCTTATCCGCATTGAAACGTTATGAACAAATAATAATTTCTAAGCCTGACAAAGGCCATGGAGTTGTTATTCTTAACCGGAAGGACTATGTGAGAAAAATGAAGTGCATTTTAGAGGATCAGAGCAAATTTCGTCTAGAGGCGTCTGGGAAAGATGAAACTAAGACATTGGAAGACTCAGTCTGGAAAAAGGTTCAAAAGTTGTTGGACAAAAACCTGATCGATACTAAAACCGCACTACTCCTAAAACCGAGAGGCACGCATATTCCCAGACTATATGGTCTGCCAAAAACGCATAAAAAGGACACACCTTTACGGCCAATTCTTTCTATGTCTAATTCACCTACACACAGACTAGCAAAAGGGCTTGTCGAAGCGCTGGAACCAATTCGACAATTTTTCTCCACCTACACGATAGAAGACAGTCTTCATTTCATTGAAGAAATCAAGGACCAGAACATCGCCGACAAGTGTATGATCTCATTAGACGTGGAATCCTTATTTACCAATGTACCATTGGATGAAACAATAGATGTTATATGCGTCCATGCGTCCAAAACCCGACTCTTCCCCGAAATACTAAGGGATCTGCTGGTACTTTGCACCAAAGCTGTTCAACTTCTGTTTAATAGGGAACTTTACAGGCAAATTGACGGAGTCGCAATGGGCAGTCCACTTGGGCCAATCCTCGCCGATGTTTTTATGGGTTACCTAGAAGAAAAGGTCTCATCAAGATTAAACATGACAACATTATACAGGAGATACGTGGATGATATATTCACGATTGTTGACAACAAGGAAGACGCCTCCGACATACTTTGCCTGATGAATAATCTGCATCCGAAAATCAAATTTACGATGGAAATGGAGCAGTTTAACAAGTTACCCTTCCTGGACATCCTCATGTTTAGAGAGGATGATGGTTCAATAAGACGCTCCGTCTTTCACAAGATTACGTGGAAAGGGCAATACTTACATTTTAAAAGCTTTGCGCCAATACAATGGAAACGCAATCTAGTACATGCTCTTTTTCAAAGAGCGAGAAATATTTGCTCCAGGGAGACCATAGATACAGAAACTGCCCGAATCAAAGAAGCCTTACTTAATCGTAGTTATCCTGCACGCTTCATTCAGAAGTACAGCAACCATTTACGGCCAAAGTTGACGGAACAGTCCGTTTCGAAGAAGCCCGTTATAATATGTCTACCTTTTAAGGGTGACAATGTCTCAAACACAATCAAGCGACGCTTGCATCACACCAGAGAAAGAATGTACAACGCAGCAGAGCTTATCTTCATCAGTTCCACAAAAAGCCTTCAAATTAACCGGGCAAAGGATGCCTTGCCAATGCACGCCACCCCAAATTGTGTGTATGAATTCACATGCACTTGCGGATGCAAGTATATTGGGCGAACGCAAAGGCAATTGGCAACCAGGGCCGCTGAGCATTTGCCTAATTGGCTTTTCAAACAGGAAAACAAAACGCCCCGTTCGTCTATAACGAAGCACCTGTTAGATAGCGGTCATGTTGTCGACCCTAAAGCATCTTTTCGAGTACTTGTCCGAGCGCATACAACTCGAACTTTGCGTTATTTGGAAGCAGCTTACATACGGAGGGAGAAACCAGACCTGTGCAAGCAGTTAGATCACGTAATCAATCTGCAGTTGTCATGGTAATCTCACGCCTCAAGTTACTACTGACTGTGATTTGTTGTTAACATTTCGTCTCCCTCTTTCCTATATGATGCTTATGTGGACGTCTTATCTGATAGCATTATTGTTACTGATGAGTGGAAGGCGTCCAGTCGCCTCCCAGCGAAAGGATATCAGCATTACTCAGTTAACCACTCAAAGCACTTTAGGGACCCGACCATACGAGCACACGAACGTCATCGAGGCATATTGGAGCAGATTGAAAAGGAAGCTCCATGAAGCCGGGCCGGTATCTGGCCGGGGCTTATAGGCCCATATTGATGAAGTGCAATGCCGCCTATGGTTTGGCCGAAATACAATGGGACTGATGGAAGCATGGGAAGTCTTTCTGTCCCACGTAGCAGAATCATACCCAGTGTAAAAGAAGGCAAGCGTTGAGGAAAGTGACATAAGTGTAAGTAAACTGTATTATATAAACTACTTTGAAGTCATCTGTCTTGTTTTACCTAAGGTTTTGGGAACACAAAATAAGGATAGTTTTGTCGTCATTTATATCATAAGCAGTCATATATGTTCTGGAATAACGATGCTATGTGATCGCAACAGAACTATGCTGGATCGTACTCTCAGAATGGATCGTGTAGTGGTAGATAATGCTAAGGCCGACGGCTTCGCAATTTCATGAACTGGAGTCTGCAATGAACGACCCATTCGAAAGGATGCTGTGTTAAATATTGCTAAGGTGAGCTGCAACGTCCTCAATGGGGAAGCAAAGTTACGCGATCGCTTGCCAACTTTCTAAGCTAAGATCATGGCAGCTTATATAAGGGGAAGCATACCGCCAGCCTCCCAATGGTATGAACTGAGGTCTACGATGAACGACCCATTCAATAGGTTCTTGCCTGGGGTATCACAGCACAGCCAATGGCGGGTGAGATCCACGATGAAGCAGCGAAGTGCAGCGGTCAATACTCTGCTCTCTGAGCTAAGGTCATGGTTTGTTATGTAACGTGAAGTCAGATGATAGCTTCCCAATCGAATGTGCATGAGTCTACGATGAACGACCCAGTTCAGACGATGTTGCCCTTAATGCCGCAACACAGCCAGTGGGAGATAATGCTAAAGCGAAGGACCTGATCCGCGATAAATGAATAAGGCGCGATCGCCGTTTCTCAACTCTCTGAGCTATGTTCATGGTCGGCTATGCAACGGAAAGTCAGTTGATGTGAATGAGTCAACGATGAACGACCATGTCCAGGAGAGTATCAAATACAAAACGACCTACTAAAACACGTATAGTAGACATTCTTTGTACGCATACTTGGGGGCCTTCACTAGATCCTTGTTATCTTGTCGTTACAATTGTTTTATTTCTTTGTGTGAGGCGACCGACAACACGAAGTGTCCAAAATCAGTGCTCATGGCGACATCTAGCTGGGCAACCACCACTCCTCAGAGGGCAGTGTTAAGAATTACTCAGTCGAGTCAAATGTCAGTTGATGTTGCCAACCCTGGTGCGAAGTGCACGCGCGTGCGCCAAGGCCATGTCCCGGATAACATTTAACAGGGGAATAGTGCCAAAACTTCTGACGACATCATAAATTCTTGATCCATCTGCGAACTGTTACTGATTGGTGCCTATTTTGGAATCTGGCTGTTCAAAAAGGATACCAGTCTGTACTACTGTAAGAGGGCGTTAGTCATTTCTCTGTTCATTCATCGCTCAAGCATAAATTGATCTGCATTTTAAACCGAAATCGAAAGCGGGTCCACTTGTGTCATGTGCACTTCTGAGCTGTCAACGTGGCCTGCACAGGCAGGACCCCCTTAATTACATCACATCAGAGGGGCCTGGAGATTTTCCGTTGCTGACTTCCATCATGACAGTGCAGTATGGATCACGTGACCCATCTGATCTTACCGTTGTGATTTTCTCCGTAACGAGCGTCCAGTTTTTGTTGGGACTTGAAGTGCTGACGTCGAATCCATGCGGGTCCATTGTGCATTAGAAGCTTCGGCATGTGCTTCTTGTTGTCCTAATTTCTCCATTTAGTAGTACAAATGGCTAAACTTTTGATGGTGTCGTAATTTTGTGATCGATTTTCTCACTGGAACTGATTTGTTCTTTGTTTAGAATTCGACTGTTCGAAAAGACACTAGCTTAGACTGCTGAAGGGATAAAGGTAAGTAGATTGCAGACGATGTCAGTCATTTCTATGGATGGATCCCGTTCGGGGGTTAATGTCATAAGTTAGCGGGTTGGGATCGCAGCGTAACTTTTCAAAACGTGATTGGGGACTGCACAGCATGAAATACCTCTTCGTCACTAGGAAGGAAACCGGGCGTATCTGTGTCGTTGACCCTAGTTTCTTTTCGTATCATCTCGGGTGCTGAATAGGTTTACGTATGCTTAAAGCTTGTTAACTTATAACTTTAAACACTGCCATTATTCCCACCCTGACCTATTGTCTATTCGAAGCTTCGTCGCAATTTTCCGCATTCAGCAGTCACACTGGTACATGTTCAGCTGCCCAAGTCTTGAATGCGAATCCGCAAGTGGCGAGGGCACTCCTGTGCTGTTTACATGGTCTGCACATGTAGGACACCACTGATTGCAGTAGCCATCGTGGAATATAGGAACAGCAGGTTAGATGACACGATACATGACTGTTCAGTCCTGAAGCAGTACCGTCGCCTAACCATGTTTGGCGTAGTCTCATGCCTTGGAAGGACTTCTGGACACTGACACATCTGTGTCAGTGGCAAGTGGGATAGTCCCAGGCGTTTTGACACATAAAATTCTGTTGGATTTTCTTGTCTAGGAGGCTGGTGTATGTAAATTAATTGGAACTGTCTGGTCCTATGAGCCACACCACACTGCTACAATGACAGTCGCTGACAGAGACTGCATGTTTATCTGTCATCGTCAGTTGTTTTTTGCAGTGCAGACAGAGGCAGCAACGGCCTCCATGTCACAACTGTTTTTGCCACTTTTATCGTTAGAATTGTCGAGCCTGTGATCTTGGGGTGTGGCTATAGAAGCCACCGTCCTGCATCCAACGGATTGGGCTTTGCAAGTAAACATCCTGCATAAGTGCCTACCGGAATGCCGAAAGTGGTGTAAAGAGAGCTCTGCAATCACTGAAAATCCAGTGGACTTTAATTAGCTTGATCGAGTGTTAAATAGATCAGTTGTTTTGTTCATTCAAAATTCCAAGTACAACAGATCACGACGAGGGTATGGCATACAACATCCACGGGGGGGGGGGGTTTGGCAAAAGTCCAACCTCTTAGATTATTCAATTATGTGTGTTTAATGACAGTTTTCCTGGCAATAATTCACGAGTGAGTTTTTGCGAGACACGGATTTTGACATTCAGTAGCCTTATTGACGCTAAAGTTATCCGTCCCAGCTCGAGGTTTGGAATCGATCTACGTTTAGGGTCAGGTTTAGTGTTAAGTGTAGGCTTATTCTCTGGGCTAGGGTTGTCATGCGTAGCTTATGCGTAGGATTTGGGGTTGAGGCCAGGGTTGGAGTTTTTGTTTAGGCTAGGAGTTAGAGTCAGAATTTTAGGCTTAGGAGGTTGAGTTAGAGTTAGTGCTTTAAGTCGTAGATTAGGGTTACAGTTACGTTAAAGGTTTCCTTAAATTTTTACGAGTTGAATGTCAAGCTTCACTATTACAGTCATTGCTACGGTTGGCGTAAACGCTGTAGCTATGGTCTTCCCAGTGTGATTACATACTATACACTTGCCCAGATCGCTCCAGACAAGTGTCAAGTATAGTCGCGGGGTAAGAAAATGCTGTTTTTCAACACATTCACCAGCGCTTTATCACTCCCGCTTCACTGGCGGACGTATTCATCCCATCTAACCATATTTAAAGTATTCATTTTACAACCTGACTGCTCTACGTTCTGAACGTATTTCCTAAAAATGAGCTTTAATCTTGTTAAGAACTACGTATGGGGGGTGCAGAACGATGTACCAGTGCAGAAATCTCAGCAGCACCGACGCCTCGGTGTGGCGCCGACGAGGGCCCGACTAAAATCTCTACCGAACAACGCCAAATCTTTGAAAATATGGTAGGCAATTCTCTGTAGTTTTTCCCTGCCCCATGCACCTACTTACTTCTTACTTTGCATCCATTACTGTGAACAAACTACGCTTGTTTGAACTACCTATCTGCTTGCTTTGACTGTGTATTAGCTGGAGTCATAACCCAGGACGCCAATTCCGATAGCGTGGTATGTATTTTAAAGTGGTTAGTTAGCAGTCTGCTGGTTAAACCTTCGGTCAAGAGTTTTGCATTAGCCTGTTACCGACGTTGCAGCTCTTGGGCTAAGCAAGTCTGCCGGGGAATTTCCAATTAACGGGGGTCAATTGTAACACAACCGCAGAGTTTGTACCCGAGATAGGCCAAGTGAGGAGTGGAATTGCGTTCGGTGGGTGCAGACCAATGAAGCAATGTAGACGTTTCAGCAACGCCGACTCCTCGTTGCGGCACAGATCAGCGAATGTCATCCCGCCGACGACGAAGGGCCGACCAAACACTCTACCGATCAACTCCTAATTTTTGAATATCTTGTGGGCCGGCAGGAGTAAAAAGTACGCTACTCTGATGATGGGAACGAAGACGTTTCCGAAACGTCAGTTCGAATGCAATATGGTGCATGAATTCGCCCTCTCTTCTTCTTCGTCTTATTCGGAAGATTATGAACGCGATACTTGTTATTATTTGAAGCAAGCAAGGACAGCAGAATTTAATGGTACCACAAAATTTCGCGACGGCTTCTCAACTGCTGCCGGTCGTTGCATAACAGAAATAACAAGTGAGAAAGGTACAAAGGTTTGAATTTCGACAGAGAAAATCGATGTAAAACAGCAAGGTCAACGTGTACTGCGCGTAGACTAATCGATAAAATGGTAACTTTAAAATTCAACATAGGAAAGAACATGGGGAACTAGGCATGCCGAGGGATTTCGAAACTCAAAAGGGGCTCGGGTCTACCAGGGCAAGCTGAGGTTGACCACGTGGTCTAACTGTTTACATAGGTCGGGTTTCTCCCGCCGTATATAGGCTGCCTCCAGGTAGCGCAATAACCGAGTAGTTCGTGCTCGAACTAATACTCGAAAAGACGTCTTAGGGTCAACCGAATGGCCACTATCAAGGAGATGTTTTGTAATGGAAGACCGTGGAGTCTTGTTCTCCTGCTTTAGAAGCCATTTAGGCAGGTGCTCAACTGCTCTGGCTGCCAGTTGCCTTTGCGTTCGCCCAATGTACTTGCATCCACAAGTACATGTAAATTCGTAAACACAATTTGACGTGGCGTGCAATGGCAAGGCATCCTTCGCCCGTAGAACTTCGATAGCCTTAATGGAACTGTAGAAGATGAGTTCAGCTGCGTTGTAAGTTCTTTCAATAGTGCATCTCAATCGCCGCTTGATGGTATTAGGGATGTTGTCTCCCCTAAAGGGTAAGGATATTATAACGGCTTTTTCGGAACAGATTGCTCCGTCAATTTTGGCCGCAAAGTGTTGCTGTACTTTTCGATGAATCGTGTTGGATATCCGCGTTTAAGCAGGGCTGTTTTTAGGCAAGAAATTTAATCATCTAGCGTTTCAATGGAGCAAATCTTTCTTGCTCTTTGGAATAGAGTGTAAACCAAATTTCGCTTTCGTTGTATCGGCAAAAAGCTCAAGAAGTGTAGGTATTGTTCTTTCCATGTGTCTTTGTGGAAAACAGATCGCCGTATTGAACCATCTTCCTGTCTAGTCATGAGGACATCCAGGAAAGAGAGCTTGTTGCACTGCTCCTTCTCCATTGTGAATCTAAGACCCTAAGACGTCTTTTCGAGTATTAGTTCGAGCACGAACTACTCGGTTATTGCGCTACCTGGAGGCAGCCTATATACGGCGGGAGAAACCCGACCTATGTAAACAGTTAGACCACGTGGTCAACCTCAGCTTGCCCTGGTAGACCCGAGCCCCTTTTGAGTTTCGAAATCCCTCGGCATGCCTAGTTCCCCATGTTCTTTCCTATGTTGAATTTTAAAGTTACCATTTTATCGATTAGTCTACGCGCAGTACACGTTGACCTTGCTGTTTTACATCGATTTTCTCTGTCGAAATTCAAACCTTTGTACCTTTCTCACTTGTTATTTCTGTTATGCAACGACCGGCAGCAGTTGAGAAGCCGTCGCGAAATTTTGTGGTACCATTAAATTCTGCTGTCCTTGCTTGCTTCAAATTCATTCCGGGGAAATATTCCTTCAAGTTTGTTATTATTTATCATATTTTCCTTCTGTGTATAAGCCTCCATTCGTAATACCCACCCCCTAACGAGATGGCTTTTAATGTAGATGTTTTTCTCGAAATGAAACATCACGGCAAAACTTGTCCAGCAGTTTGTTAATAACAAAGTAGGGACAAAGATATGCCTTAAGTTGGGTAGAGGCGGTTTTTTGTTAATGGGAATCATTGGAGGACCCGGGGATGCTTGCATTCTGTGTAACGATGTTTTATGTGTGGTAATCACATAAGAAACCATCAGGCCGGCACTGGTCGTGGTGAGACAGCAGCAGCTTTATAGCATGACAGGGATGGACGCAACCCGAGGAAACGAGAAGGGAATTACCCAGACGTTGGGTAACCCCTGTGACTCCGGACAGTCGAGGCCGGCTGTCGAGGTGTGTCCGTAGGAGCGAATGACAGTCATTGGTGATTTGTTTACTAAAAATTTTTTCTGGCCTCAGACGCTCTTTCAGGAAGAGCTTTTGTCTCTCAGACAACGTCTTATCTTTAGAGAGGCCTGCGAATACGATCCACGCGGCCATATGCGAGAAGGGCTTTCCACGAGTACGCGCTGTGTCGGTAAGACCCCTTAGAAACCGTCAACGCCTGACTTGCTTCACCAAAGCTCTGAAATATGCCAACTTCGAATACTACGTAACGGTAATCAGTAGCACATATTTCGACACCGTGGAGTAGAGTGGGAATTCAGAACACTTAAGGCAGGAAAGACTCTTCGTCCAGGAACAGACTTGGACCGGGGTCCTGGAGTTCCCTTCGAGTGCTCTAGCCACTTTAGCTCTCAGGGTCTGCCATAGAAAAAATGCACTAATTGCTACTTTTTATGTTGCTATTCCAAATTAACTTTGCGCCTGTAACGCCATACGGTGTCGACCCTGCCAGTGCACTTGCAGCATTGTTGGAATAGGCGCCTATTTGAGAGAATGACTTTACGCAAATATCGATTGCTTCAGACATTCTTATAATGCATAACTGAACTTCTTTTGGCCTTCCAGATGCCTTAGCCGTGGCTCAAAGAAATCCGAAAGATTTCGGGCGCATTATTTCCTCCCAGCCAATCAAAGCCAAAACCTTCACTATCATGAAAATAATTAACTGTCAAAGTTACGTAGCAATAGCGCCCAGGGAGTCGGCCTGGTCAGATATGGTTATGTAGCCCCACCTGAATTAAAAAAACCCCAGTCACCTTTAATACGGGACCGGTGGTAATAGGCGTTTTTATTGGTGGGGCCGGAAGACGCACAGGCGCCGAGGTCAAGTATGCACAACAAAAGCTATTGGGAATGCGCGGTTGTACTTTGAATGGTTGAAAAATAGTTGCCCCAACCCTTAACCCTAACCTCTGACCTCCAGCCCTAATCCCAACTCCTAACCTTAACCCCTAACCCTACCCCTTAACCCTAATCCATAGCCCCAACCCCAACAGTAATATATCCATCAGGTGGGGGGCAGCATAACCAAATCTTACCGTCGGCCTGTCTGGAGGGCGTGAGATAGGCCGTCCGATCTGACTCGTCGCTTCAGCCTGTCCCCTTTGCGCTCTACCGGTATTTCACCTCAAATATTTTAAGAAATTCAGGAAAACCGGACAGGCTGTGTCTCAGATGGAGAGATGGCGGTGCCCGCCTGCCTTGGAACAATGAAAGCAACACTATCGTACGTACAGAGAGGAGATAGTTTAATGTACCGTAACTGGTTGCAAATAGGCAGTTCGAGGTAATTACAGCTTATTAGTTCTCCTACGAGTGTTTCACCCGTCCAAGCAACCATCCGTATTAATGTCCGCGTGAATACTTTTTGACGTTTTAAATCACCTTGTAGTGGTTAAACAGTGTGAGAGTCTGAGCGCTGCCATTATCAGGAAAAATCCTAGATTGGAAGGAGAAGACGGACGGCACCAGAATGAGGGATTTATTGTGCACAGAACCCGCAGTTGTCCTCTCAGGCGGCAGTGGTCACTGGCGAAGCCAGGGCTGGTGTTGACTGCGTCCAGTTATGCCTGAGAGTCCCTCGGACAGTGGTGGCAGCCACTTTTGTAGGCTCTTGAGCCAAGCTCGAGTGGTGTGCGGTCCGTGCGTCTTGCATTTGCCGAGAGGTGGTGTCCCAGCGGCTTGTTTTGCTGATTGCAGGAGGTAGCGCGTTCAAGTGGCGCTTGGGTAGCAGCGACGCTGTGTGGACGTACTTGTGTCCGAGCTGAAGTCGGTCGAGTGACTTCAGGTCAGCTCGCCTGGGACGGCTCGCGCCAAGGGGTGAATTACCTTGCGGCAACGAGGTCCTGAACAATGACACCAGACCGGTCATGATGGCTGCCCGCTACACTATTTCTTCTTTCCAATAACTTTTAGAGGAATCGACACTGCGACAGTGATGAGCACTATTCCACGGAGGAAGTCGCCTGATGGCAGAGGTCAACAGCTGATTCATGATACTTACCGAACATTATGCGCCTCGCTCTTTTCCAGGTTCCATTTTGACTCCACCACGGGCTATCAGTGCATGCGGCCCAGCCAACTGGGCTCATTTTACGTCGCACTCAGTGAGGTCCGCGTTCTGCTTCAAGTTCTCTTGCGCTAACGTATGAATGCTGGTTAGCATTGGCAGATAATTCATCCAGTGGACCAGGGAGAGCTATCGGTGCATAGAATAGGTTTATTATAGCGTCCCTTAGGCACTGTCAGTCCCGTTCGAACTCAGAAAAAAACCTAAAACAAACTCATACATATTGACTGCACTTTGACTTCATTTGTTTTGGGTGTCTGTTTAGCCAAAAGAGCTCGAATTAAGAGTATTTTTTAAGTTAAATAAACCTGAATTCTAAGGCAAAATAATCACAAAAGTTTAAAAAAAACGATATGTACAATATAAAAGTGTGCCGTTTGGTAATTTTCGGTGCACGAATAATATGTCCTTCATGGGAATCGAAGAACTTTGATATCGGCCTGACCTTGAAATTATTTTCGAGTTGATTAAGTTTGGATGTCGTCTAGTTACCGGTTGTCAGTCTATCTGGCCAGCTTCTAAGGGGCGGTCGCACAGTCCCTTCGTGTTTTTCAGGAGGCTTGCCATAGTTGTCTGGGCTAAGAGGTGGAAAAGATGACTATTTTATGACAGTGGGCGCTCGCCGATCAGGTTACGGAACATGCTCGTTCCGTTGTGCCTGGGGGCTCATACTAGAACCCTCGCAGGCAGTCGCACAGCGACTCGTAGTAGATGACTATATATCATAAGTAAGGAACATTCAATGGTTAGTCACAATCAAAGCTGTCAAAATAATATTGAATCATGTATCATATTATTCTTGTGAATGTGACATTGCAGGAGTAGTGGTCAACTGTTTACTATGATCTAATATAGTTGTATATATGTTTAATATGACCTTTATGTAGACTTACGCACAACTAATGTGCAGGGTTTTATCGAAATGGATGTTATCATTAGCTCCTTAAGGGATATTTAGTCTCATGTGACATAGCTGATGGAAACGAGAAAGGGAGGAAAAAAGAATGTCACTATCTGTTCTATTTTTATCATTGATGCTGCCTTTCATAAATTTGCTTGTTTTTAGTGCTATGTTCCGGTATTATTTAAGCGGCTGGCATCAGCAGAGCCCTATTGGACCAAATTATATATCAAAGAATTGACTCGAAAAATGTTCTGTCTTATTCAAAAATAAATGTGCATTGTTATTTGAAAGGGATTTCTTAGTTTTTATTTTAAACTTGACTAGGTTTCGACTTTTCCGGATAGAACTTGGAAGAGCATTCCAGATAGTGGCATATCTTATTGAGTAGAAATTTGACCGTTGGAAGTTTATGAATTTGGTGATCCTTATTTCATCTTCGTTATTTCTTGTGTTTCTAGGGGACGTTTTGGTTTGTTAGTAAATTGATTTTGAGAATATCTTGGTCATGGGTGACCTTGAATAGGAATTTTAGACCAGTTAGGAGTCTTCTGATCCAGAGGGGTCGAAGACCGTATTTCTGATATAGTTCTAAGTATGAACCCTGGGAGACACCACTTCTGGACCAAGATCTAGTAAAACGTCTCTGAATGCCTTCCAGTTTTCTTCGGCTGTCCGAGAGCATTATGCCGTAGAAAATTGAGCAATGATCTAGGAGTGGTAAAACGTGCATTTTGAAAAGTTATGTTCTTAGTGCATTTAAGGTGAAATTGTTACATATGAATCCACACAGGCGAGTGGCTTTCGGTGATATTTGTTGGACGGGGGGCGATAAGTCAAGGATATTTGTATAGCTGAGACCTAAGTCCTTTATCGATTGGGCTTCTTTTGTTTTATTTTCCTCGAATATTATGAAGGTGAGGAAGTTTTTGTGGGCCAAAGATCAGGAGATGGCATTTTTCGGGCGAAAAGCGTATCTGCCACTGATTACCCCATTCGCTGAATTTTTTGATATCGGTTTCGATTGTTCTGTGAATATTGGCTACTCTATTCCCATTATATGCATATGCAAGTTTCAGGTCGTCCGCATATAAAAACGTCTTAGTTGAGACAGATTTGTGCATGCGGCCCAGCCAACTGGGGCTCATTTTACGTTGCGCTAACGTATGAATGCTGGTTAGCATTGGCAGGTACTTCATTCAGTGGGCCAGGGAGGGCTAGGTTAGAATGTGTGCTTTTTTTTACTTTTTTTGCTTTTTTGCCGCCGGCCGCAAGACAGGTGGTCCGTCATCCATAGAATACCTCATATAGTTTGCTATGATTCCTAACGCCTAGCCGCATGCCTACGTGAATGCCGACAGAGTCTGCGTGATAATAAGAAGAAGCGATCGCCGGAACAACGGCTTTATTCGCCTGACGTTTCGGATTCTCACTTGAACCCATCATCAGAGACGGTGGCAGAAATGGGTGACTCGTGCACAAGAAGTTGTAGTATTTATAGGATGAGTTCGCTATGCTACCGCATACCCATTATAATTAACCGTGCCCCCCTTCATCAAGAAATGTTGCCCGCTTGTGCGCTAATTGCTTGATGGCCAGCATGCAAGTTGTTAATTGTTGAAATCACATCACCCGTGTTGAATGCTCGTGTGATGATTGCTCGGACATCTGGCTCGCCGGTTTGCGCACTCCCCGAGTGGTCAATCACTTTGGCCAGCCTATGTCTCAGCAAGGAATATGGAATAGGGATGTCGTTGCACTTGTTAATAGACTGAGGTCCCGTGAACCATGACTCAAGCAACTCGCGGCTCACGCGATTATCCCCTCTCGCGAGAATTTCGGCCTCATCGAAATTGAATGTGGTGTCCTTGGAAAATACTTGGAATCTCTCTTTATCACAGAGTCAGAACCCAGAATAGGTTAGAATATTTGATTTGGATGTCAGCGATCCCCACTGCGTGACATTACGTGAGAGTGCATGCCTTCATTCGTTTTCTGTTGGGCTGTAGGAGTACAAAGCATTTGTGAAGAAGACAGCTACGGTAGATAATAATAATAATAATGATAAATAATTTTACTTAAAGGAATTCACTGCCCGTTAACAGACAAGGAAATGAGAGCAAGTACTGAAATACTTCTGGTGAGACGATGGGCTGCCTCCCAGTAGACGGTCTTTTACGCTAGCAGGATTCACAGGCGGCAAATGCAAATTTAACGCAAGTAGAACGCAAAACAACGCACTAACTGTGCAGATGCTTCGCTGGGATGATCAGCGAACGCCTTGACTTGCCACGGCAGACTGTACAACTTCAGCGGCAGAATATCGGCGAAACACGTGGCTGGGCATATAGCTAGCATCTTTGCTGTGACGTATGGTATATCGTGCCACCTATGCATGTACCGCTGTCCGACTGTTATCAGTTTGTGGATACTACACGGTTATTCAGCTGTGGCTGATGAAATTCGGCTCAAAGACTCGTATCAAATCCCAGTCTGAACCCCAAACATACTGGTTTGTTCCAACCTGGCCATTAATTTCCGAGAAAATAAAAATCTGCAATAATTTCCAACACCCTAAAATGCTGAGGCGCATATCCTCGACTTTGTCCTCCTTAACTGACATTTTCAGGTGACGTGAGTGGAGACGTCTAGAAACGCTTCAAAAAATACCTTGTTGTTGTGTGTTGGAAGGAGGTTGTGAGCAGGTACGTCTGGGTGTTGAAGGAAACAACATGATAGTTTGCTGATTGACAGGTAAGGGTCTCGCTTGCAGTTTGAAGTATTCACAGCTTTGTGAAATACCGTAAAAATTGCAGAGATGGGTGTAGTCAGTGGTCGAGAGGCTCACACAACTTTAAAATATAGTACCAGTGGTATGGGGCGCTCATCGATCGTTTTTACGGAACTCACTGGTCCCGTTGTGCCTTACGGGCTCTCTCTCGAGCCCAACCAGCAGCCGCACAGCGGCGCATGATATAGGCAGAATGGTATTACCGACAAAGACAAGGGAGACTGGAATGGCCATTTCTGGCTTATTAGCCGTCGTCAGCCAGTCATACCCTACCCCGAAGTGTGGAACGCCCGAGGCTCAAACTCGCGACCTGTTAGTTAAAAGTCCACGCCTCTAACTTGAGTTTCGGGTGTTCCACACTTCGGGGTTGGGTATGACTGACTGACGTCGGCTAATTAGCCAGAAATTGCCATTCTAATCTCCCTTGTCTTTGTCGGTAATGCCATTCTGCCAATATAGTACCGTTGGAAAGAAGGGCAAGGCGTGAAGTCCAATGAACAAAAAGGATGCAGCTTGAAGAAGGAGACACGATCGCTGGGACAAGAGCTTTATTAGCCTGACGTTTTGGATTCCTGCTCGAACCCATCATCAGAGACAATAGCAGATACGGGTTGATGATGGTTTCCAGCATGGATCCGAAACATCAGGCTAATAAAGCTCTTGTCCCGACGATCCTATCTCCTTTATCAAGACTGCTTCCTGGGACTCGTCTCTTCGCTTCTACTGACAAGAATACAACTACCGAATTTATTACAAATTCGACAGTTTGACTGTTGTTTCCCACGATGTTCACCGTACGACCCACAGCAGGGTGGGCGCAGAGACGGGAATTTTCGCGTAAATTAGTTTGTGATGATAGTAGATTGCGCTGCATCTGCCACACTCTCTCCTCCACATCCTCAGGAGCCAAATATCAAGAAGGCCGGGGACGGAATCGGACGTAGGTGACCCGCGCGGCTTAAGCCTGCGCCCTGACGTGCCACCACAACCCTGGTCCACGCACATAGGATCAGGCTTTCACACAACAAGAATGGAGGGGGGCTTGGATCCCCGCTGAGTGGGAGGGCCCTAAAGGCAACATTAAGAAGGAACAATCTCAGCCTGATCCTCCGTCCCGGGATGAGGACCCGTAAGTTGTCAGCCTTTCAAGTCACGGCTTCAAGATCACCCTGATAGTTAAAAAGCGTGCCAACTTTTTTTAGTGGGGAGTATGCGCTTAGGGAGTCGAACTTGGTCTCTCCCTCTCCTCTCTGCCATGCAACAGCCGATCAACCAGCTGATGCGGGGACTGGACTCAGTGGCTCCTCTTCGCGTGCCACGCACGACCTGTCCCCAAAGGAACCCACCAGGACTTCGCGCAAAGGAGGCAGACTGCTTGTGTTTCACATGCGTAAGCGTGTCCTAGAGACCATATTAAGAAGGAGCCATTACAGCCTGACTCTTAGTCCCTCAGTCGCCCACTCCATACAAACGCACAACACTGGGCTGACTGCGAGGTCCCGCTGAATGGTCGTTTGGTGACCTTCCAGGTCACGGCTTTTAGCGTACTGTGCAAGTTTAAAGCGCGTCAGAATGTTTGTCGTGAGGAATATGCACTGAGAGTCGGTCGCGCATGCAGCGGCCAGTTGTCCGAGCTGGTCACCCTACTGATACCTAACTCAAAAAGACGTTCTGCCGCCCTTCCGCTGCGTCGTATCAACTTTTAAGGGATTTAAAAGGTCTTGTCCCGGGGATCCCATTTAAAGGTCGTCTGGAAGTGGCGGCCACTGGCCTATCTAGATGGCTGGACGGAGATCGAGCTTCAGATGTCCCACACTTCGGGACCGGGCATGACTGGCTAACGACGGCTAATAAGTTGTCCTGTCGGTTGTGATCGGGAATATCAGTTATGACAGTGGGCACTCACCGATCAGGTTACGGAACATGCTGGTTCCGTTGCGCCTTGGGGCTCATACAAGAACTCCGCGGGCAGTCGCACAGCGACTAGTAGCAGATGTAAATCAGGTGGCACCGACAAAGACAAGGGAACCGGAATGGCCACTTCTGGCTTATAAGCCGTCATCAGCCAGCTATAACTTACAGGACAGCAGATCCGTTGCTCAATGGTAGAGCGTTAATCTCCATGACCAAAGATCCCGGGTTCGAACCTCAACTGAACACACTTTGGGTTGGAAATGACTGTTTGATGACGGCTAATAAGCCAGAAATGGCCATTCCAGTCTCCCTTGTCTTTGTCGGTAAAATTATTCTATCGAAATTTCTTTTTTGCTTTGGATCTCCGGGCGTAGAGTTCGTCTGGACTTTTGGGTGGCTGTGGGCAAGCAGTCATCGCAGTGTCGACGGCATTGACTGGTCACGACGAACGAGCCAGGAGTGATAATTTCAGTGCCCCTTAGTCTTTGCCATTAACACTTCCCGATTCAACTTCAAGTTCCCACACTAATCACAGTCGTCGCATCACGCGGGCAAATTAACTGACCTCGCTCACCCACATGTCGAAAACAGTGAACCGTTATGTCATGCTTTGTTTATTCTTCCCAAACGGCATCGGCACAGGTGGCCGCGAGAAATCCCAAAAGGATGTCAGCATCCCAGTGTACACAAATTAACTAGTACTTATGTTTCATATAAAGCTACTCAAGTAATACCTAAGACTGGCAACACAGTTGGGTGTTTCAGCGTTCTTTGTGGCAGTTGCATGAATGGGTCCGGGTACGTATTTTTCTTTCATACGGACAATTTGTGATCATGCATTTTTCGTACTGCTTATTTGAAAAGATGGATACCCTCGGCTAGTTCAGAAAACTCCACTCTGGGCCACAGCTCAGTGAAAAGATTCGAGGGAACTAGTTATGTAGACTCAACCCAGGACAAGAGTGCGGCGAGGTTGTACGAAATATCTGAAGGTAAATATACCAACCTGTGTGCTTTTCTTCCAGTAACTTCTGTGCGAATGTACTGTTAGGCTACTTGCCGCGTTGACATGCCATTCAGCAGAAGCCGCCCGGTTATAGAACGTTTGTGGTGGGTGCAGCGTCCCTTGTAGCGGTTCCGCAGGCCCTTAAAGAACCATGCACCCCTCTCCTTCTCTACTCCCACCTCAAAAGACGCCCGCTTTCGCCACATGACAAAATCGCGTGAATGAGAGGCCATGCTGGATGTTCTTGCTCAAGGACTGCGGACACACTAACATCACACACGCATCACCAGTGAAGATGTGCACGAGGTTCGGGACAATGCCGGGAGGAGGAGGAGGAGGAGGAGGAGGAGGAGGAGGAAGAGGAGAGGGGGTGAAGAGGAAGAGAAGAGAGGGAGGGGGCAGAGGGGGGAGGAGGAGGAGGATGGGAAGGAGAGAGAGGGGAATGATGGGGTAGGAGGAAGAGAAGGAAGAGAAGAGGGGGGGAGAAGCAGAAGGGGGAGAGGAGGCGACGGCGGCGACGACGACGACGACGGTAGAGGGAAGGACCTCAAAGGAGTCATCTGCTTTTGCATGGTGGCCTCCTCGCGAGAGTTCTTACACCCACTTGTCAAAAGTTCATTAACTCCTATTAAGCCGTAATATTCTTGTCGTTATACTCGTTAGTTTAATTGGTTTGGCATAATCTCTAATATACATTTTGCAGAAATTTATAATTTTTTTAATATTCGACATCTAAAGTTACTTAAAAACTGCAGTACTTATGCTGAAGGTGCATTGACTGATAGGGCTGCGGGGGATGCTCAGTGTAGAGCATATACATGCAGAAAGAAGGTCCGGCAAAATAATGCAGGTTTGAGGCGTATGTGCGAAAAAACCTGAGTATCGGTAAGGCCGGCTGGCGACGGGCAAAAGTGGCCATCCCAGTCACTTTTGTCTTTGTCGAGACTCCTGGTCGCTCCACTGCTGTCTGCCAGAGTTCTAAACTAAGGCACAACTGGATGAGCAGCCCTGTCGGTGAACACGCTTCTGCCTGCTGTACTCCACCGTTACCAAAATCCTGTTCTGATTTCTCGGACGAAACAACAAACGTGCCATGGATGGGGACGTGACTGTCGAGCTGCGCCCTGCAGTTCAGTCTCTCGTCAATTAGGCTACGGATCATGCTGGTCCCCTTGTGTCTTGGGGCTCAATCTAGAGCCTTCGCAGGCAGTCGCGTGGCGACTAGTAAACTATGCAGCTAATGGTGAGTTTGAATTAATCACCAAGGCTCCCAGATTTAAATCTGAGGTGGTTCACACTTCGGATTAGGCCTGATTGGGTGTGGACGACTAATAAGCCAGAAATAGCCTCTCTTGTGTTTGCTGATGCTTCAGTATCTGCGAATATATATAAGGGCAGAATGACATTACCGACAAAGACAAGGGAGATTGGAGCGGCAATTTCTGGTTTATTGGCCGTCGTCAGCCAGTCATACCCAACCCCGAAGTGTTGAACACCTGGGGTTCGATCCCGCGAGCTGTTGGTAAAATGTCCAGCGACTCCAACCACTGAGCCACGGGACCGTCGTCCTGTCGGTTGCGACCAAGAATGTACAATGTTAGAGGGGCGCTCACCGATCGAATAATTTCAGGAATTATTCAGTGCAGAACATGGGGTTGAGTCTACTGTACATGGCTTTTCGGGGCCAGGCTCGAAATTTCAATGAACATTCGGGTCGAAGACAATTAACTACTGTGGACCAACCACGTAAGGCCGATTCCATAAACAAGTAATGCTACGAGCAGTATGAAATCTATACGGTAAAGGGACACGTCTGTGCTTTTAGCTAGTATCGGTATCGGGTTACGGTATGTAAAACTTTTCCAATTCCAGAATAACTTCGAACCCGACCCGCCGTTGCACTTGCATTCGGGGTTTCCAAATACGGACTGCATATTCTCCGTGCACGGAAAATCATATATTTTTGGACACTACTAAAAGGAGGCCATATGCAGTTGATAAAATTGTACAGTGGATGTGAACAACATTGCATAGCTTATAAGTAGCATTAGTAAATGCAGACAGAAGATGTTTTATGAAAGGGAATTTCACGGTCTCAAAATACCTCATAATCATAAACTTTCTTAAAACCGAGTTATACCCTTCCTTCAAGTATACAATTCGAAGACAGCGTAATTATCTATAAAATGAGTAAATGATTGAATATGTTTATGCATTATTTCTATGAAATATATCTAAATTTATAAGGGTATCGAAAATCAATGACAAAAATTGTACTGCTTATGTAGTCATTTTTCACAAAGTGCAATTTTTGCAGGCGACCGGAAGGAAGTTCGTCCAAAAGTCGGCATGCTATAATAACCGAGTTATTATGAGATTATCCTGCATGATGATAAATATTACAACCTTATTTAAGTAATCTTTTCGAGTCGAAAACGCATTTCAGAGTTTCGGTTAACATTTTATGAGTTATCACATCTCCTGTATGTTGTGGACCACTGCTCTAATGGCTCTTTGAGCCTTCCTATTTACTGTCTTGGTGCTGATTCCGTTTTATAAGTCCACACTGACTCCACAAAGTTTTAGAATTCTTGCCATCACCCATGAAACCTTCTCCACCTAGGGACTTGAGGGGCAGAACTTCGGCTTTTTTCCGTTCAAGCGCACAAAATGAGGCTGTCGATGGCGCTTACGCATGAGGCACTTCGGGCAGCTACTGGTTTTGAAAAGGGCGTGTTGGTACTTTACCTCCTCCTACTGTCCTCCGTACAGTGTATTTGAACAAATGGGAAGATTGTTCTGACACAACGGTGTTTGTGATCAAGAGGGTGCGCCTGGTATTGCTTACCTAATGGTAGACCGTTGTCCTTATCTACCTGTGTACCGGCTTTGCGATTTGTCCGTCGAGGAAGGACGGCGAGATCTTGTTCCGTAGTCGTACCTGCTAGGGGTTAGGATTAGGAGTTGGGGTTATTGGTCAGGGTTAGGAGTAGGGGTTAGAGGTCAGGGTTAGGGGTTGGGATTAGCGGTTATGACTAGGGATTAGGCTGGGCTTATCTACTGCAGATACGGCCATGAAATAAGATACGACCGGAGTGGCAGCTGGTTGTTGACTTATTCCTTTATAGTAAACTGAATGTCGGGAAAGACTGAATTCAGTAGTGTCTTAAAAGATTGCACGTCGCCCCTCCTGATGATGACGAATGTGTCTTCGATCTATCAGGCCCAGAACATCGGGTGGTAGGAGCTGAAGATCAGCTAATCGAGCCTTTGCAAAAATACTTTGACGATTAGTTCAGTCAGAGGCGAGCCCATCAGTGTGCCCTTCTTTTGCCCGTAGACTTGGCCGTCGAATGTGAAGAATGTCTTAGGGCCCAATTCTAGGATTTCGATGATACGCACTCGTTTGGACTGTGGGTTGTTCTCAACACACTTTCCCCTCAAAAAGCCGTTGATATTGTCGATAGCCAGAACGGGTAGGATAGAGATGAGTGACGAGATCATTTCAAATGACATCATCACCTCGTCTGCCTCTACATCGAGATGTCGAATGCTCATTAAGAACTCTTTGGCCGACTTCACTGTCAACTCCGAGTCCTTGGTAATGAAACAAAGTCGCTGGTACAGCCACTTTGACAGCTCAAGGATTGGGGCGCCACGTAGGGCGACAGTAGGGCATAGGGGCACTTCCGCCTTGAGAGCCTTCGCCCTCCTCGGATTGCCGATGATCTTGTTTATACGCCTCACGAGTTTTTTGAACTCGCTGACAGTCGATGGTGCATAGGATCCTCTGTCCACCAAGAAGCTGTCCAGTTTTGCGCGTAGAACTCGGTCTTATCCATGACAACAGTCAAGTGTCCTTTGTCGACCGGCAGGATGACGATATCGTCTATATTTCGTATTCTAAGAAGTTCTTAATCTTTTATTTTAGAAATCGCCGTCCGGTGTTTGTGATGGAAGAGTCAAGTCGACATGGCTTGGAGCCCTAAGAACGGCAATGCGCGGCGTCATTGCATGTTACATGGTGGTCAGCCGTCTCGGAAAGTTGAGAATATAAGTCCTCCCTCCTCCGACGGGGTCCTGGCTCACAATTTATTCTCCCATCGTCTCACTCAGAAATAACTAGCGATTCTAATTTGTGACGCACGGTTCAGCACAAGAGATGCTCAACCAGGAGGCTTTATTGCATCCATCGAATCGACGCTCCAGAAGTGTGGGGCAGGTGAGGAGTGTAAAAACGTCATGCGGCGGCAAGTATGGACTTTACTCCTCCAGCACAGTGGTAGCGTGAAGTAGAAGTAGTAGCAGCGGTGACAGTAGTAGTAGTAATAATAGTTGCAGTAGTAGTAGTAGTAGTAGTAGTAGTAGTAGTGGTAGTAGTAGTAGTAGTAGTAGTAGTAGTAGTAGTAGTAGTAGTAGTAGTAGTAGTAGTAGTAGTAGTAGTAGGTAAAATGGGAGTAATGGTAGCGATTGCTATAGAAAAGTATCGGTCACGGGACTGATATTACAGTTGAAGCAGAAAGTTTAGTAGTTGCAATTGTAGCGGCAGTAATACTACTTTCAGCAATAATACTAACAGTAGAAGAATTACTAGTAATGATCGTAGCAGTGTTGGCATTTTTAGTAGGAACAACAATACAATGGCCAACGTGACCCTCTGTCTCTCGTGTTTACGCACGCCCTTGATTATGACCACCGCTTCAACTGGGACGGTACTGAAGTGATCGCAATAGCTAATGCCAGACAGGCTCGAGAATTCCTCGAAGCTTGGCATTCTGGCACGACCAGCATCATCCGCCACGTCGATCTAGACGCCCACTACGAGGGCTTACATACACGCTCACCGTCTTGTTCCCTCACCCTAACAACCGCTAACCCCACTCGGCCACATAGACGTATGCTGCCTCGCTATTCCGCCCCCCCCCCCCGCCTTTGCGACACGGTGAACAACAACTGAAACCCCCTAACACCTCCAACGCCGGCGCATTGGTCCCTCGTCGTCTTACTAGGTTGGTTGGTGCGTTTCATTGAAAAGGTCGTCTTACAAATAAGTCTTTATTTTCTGCGGTTGTCATGGTAGGCTTTGCAGTGCGCTCCCCAATATTTCGGAGGGTAAATCTCTTTGGGTATTCGTTTCCGTGGTGTGTGGTGAGGTACCTGACCAATTTACCTTTGACAATTTAGTCCCATTTCCTTTGACCGCATTGCTTGTTTGAATGTGACGAGAAACGACACACCTGTACAACCCGCCGTGCTAGCGTGCTCTGCTGTGGTATTCTGTTGTCAGTTTTCTTAACGTTCAAAAACCTCTATATTATTCACTGCTCCGATTTACTTGCTGCATTTAAGGCTAGGGGCTCGTGAGATATAACTCGTTAGTTCGTGAGAACATTACGATTTACGACATTGGTGACTCCCGACGTTTACGCAGACTTTATAGCTTTCTGTCATACTGGATATCATTTAACGTACTATTTGCTTGTGAATATCTATTCCATTTACATTTACTTTCCTCACGAATTCTGATATTTTGACATCTGTGTCTTATTATGTCTCACTCCGATCAACAACTTGATGCCCCCGCCCAGTCCCTTCATGCAATCAATTTTACTTTGCCTGAATTCTGGCAACACGCTCCAGAACTTTACTTCATCCGCATAGAATCAGCCTTTTATTCTGCCAACGTTACCAAGGAGCTAGCAAAATACCACAAACTCGTGGAGGTCCTCCCCGCTAGTGTCATCTCTCAAGTTCAGTCCTTGCTAGCTAATCCTCCTGCAGATGCTCCCTACTCCGCGTTAAAGGCAGAAATCCTCCGACTTAATTCTGTGTCTGACCGACAGAGGTATCACCAGTTAATTAAGGAGGAGTCACTGGGTGACCGGAAGCCCTCAGAGCTTCTACGTCGGATGCGTTGTCTCCTTGGAGACATGCAAGTTGATGATAAATTTGTCAAGGAGATGTTCCTGGAGCGCCTGCCCACAGATGTTCAAACGATCCTGGCGTCCGGCTCTCAGGATCTCACAGTGTCACAGTTGGCTGAGATGGCGGATCGAATGATAGAGGTGCAACGATTCCAGTCACCTTCCGTTGCCCAGATCTCATCCTCATCGTCAGTGAATGAGCATTTACTAAAACAGGTGTCGGCCATGGCAGATGAGATGGCCTCTCTTAAAATAGAGCTCGCCCGCCTAACTTCCAGTCGCTCACGCAGTCGTCGTCGTTCTCGTTCGCGACCTCGGACTGCTGATACTTGCTGGTACCACACTAATTTCGGCGTAAAGGCCCGCCGCTGTTCCTCACCTTGCTCTTTTAAGCCAAAACAGGGAAACCAGTCAGCCAGAGAATAGATGCGACCGTTTTCTCTGGCTCCTCCGGCTCTGGTCGCACCTTCTATGTTTGCGACACTGCGACTCGCAGACGTTTTCTGGTGGACACTGGAGCTCAAATCAGTGTCGTTCCCCCAACTGCAGCTGATCGTCGTTTCCCTAGTCCTGGTCTTCATCTTCAAGCTGCTAACTGTTCCCCAATTCCCACTTTTGGCAGTCTGTCCCTCACCCTGAACATTGGCCTTCGTCGGTCATTTACTTGGATCTTTGTGATTGCTGATGTCCCTCATGCAATCCTCGGCTCGGACTTCCTTGCCGAGTTCGACCTCCTTGTTGACTGTCGACGTGCCCGTCTCCTCGACCGCAAAACCGGTCTGTTCGTCCGTGGACTAACTCCATTTACTGCCCCCACCAACTAATCTGTCCTGGATTCAGATATTGCTAGTCCTTTTCGGCAACTGCTGCTTAGTCACCCCAATATAATTAACGCCCAGTTTCGCAGTGGTGAAGTTCAACATGATGTTGTGCACCATATCCGCACCTCAGGTCCTCCCGTGTTTGCTCGACCGAGACGACTAGCACCGGAGCGTTTTCAGGCCGCGAAGGCGGATTTTGAACACATGCTGCAACTGGGAATAATTCGACCGTCCGAGAGCCCTTGGGCGTCCCCACTGCACATGGTGCCCAAGGCAACATCAGGCGACTGGCGGCCCTGTGGTGACTATCGTGCCCTCAACAATGCGACCATCCCGGATCGTTATCCCGTCCCTCATCTTCAAGATTTTGCTGGAGCTCTTTTCGGCAAATCGGTTTTCTCGAAGATTGACCTTGTTCGGGCCTTCCATCAGATTCCTGTCGCTCCTGAGGATGTTCCCAAAACTGCCGTCACCACACCATTCGGCCTCTTCGAATTTGTTCGCATGCCATTTGATCTTCGCAATGCTGCCCAAACATTCCAGAGGTTCATTGATCGAGTCCTACGTGGTCTCCCGTTTGTGTACGCCTACATCGATGACTTCTTGGTGGCCAGTCGAAATGCCGAGGAACACAAAGAGCATCTTGCCTTAGTGTTTGACCGCCTCGATCAGTTTGGCGTGGTCATTAACCCTTCCAAGTGTGTCCTGGGTGTGCCGTCCCTTGATTTTCTTGGTCACCATATCGATGCACAAGGTTTGCGTCCCCTCTCTTCCAAGGTTGAGGCCATTCGTGACTTTCCTCCACCAACCTCCAAGCGTCAGCTGCAACGTTTCCTTGGCATGGTAAACTTTTATCGCCGGTTCCTACCGAACTGTGCCGACCTTATGCTGCCACTCACCAACTTGCTCTCTGGTCCCAAGGGTCCCCTTGAGTTACGCGGCCACGCGCTGACTGCATTTGAGAGACTAAAGACCTCCCTTGCTGATGCTACCTTGCTCACTCATCCTGCTCCAGAAGCCCCATTGTCCCTGATGGTTGATGCTTCAACCGTTGCCGTAGGAGCAGTCCTCCAACAGCATATCAACAACTCGACACGACCGTTGGCATTCTT